>CM062296.1:689347037-689631002 GCA_031216915.1 Pictodentalium vernedei | reverse complement strand
GGGGCTGATTCCAGTTTGTTCAATTCGAGTGCCTGGGTTAATATTTGGGCTCCATATGGGAACCTGAAATTTAACTTGGTACAATATGAGGGAATTTCTTCAAAAATCTTCTTCAGATCCACTAGTCAGAATGCTTTCATATTTGGTATACAACATCCCTAGGGGGGTCAGATTCAAGTTTGTTCAAATCGGATCCATAGGTTAATATTTGGGCTCGCTATGGTAGCCCAAATTTTAACTTAGTGCATTATGAAGAAATTTCTTTAAACTTTCTCTTCAGATGCAACAGTCAGAATGCTTTCATATTTGGTACACAACATCTCTAGGAAAGTGAGATTCAACTGTGTTCAAATCGAGAGCCTGGGTTAATATTTGGGCTCCCTATGGGAGCCGGAATTGTCCATTTTGCTGAAGAATTAAAAACTTTGTATTCAGTACCCTCCAGAGATGTGTAACTAAGATTAATCCACATAGGTTGTATCAAGGGGCTTCATAGGGGAGCTTTATGATCAACTGAAGAAAAGGCATGATGCCCAGATTATTTTTGCCACTCCTGAGGGACTCAAGGATTGACAGTGTAGCCTATGGAGATGGCTTGCTTAATGTACTCATTTTTGGACTTGGTTTATATTGTGTTCTGTTCAAGATGAGCGCTTCAGGCCCCTTTGTTTCATTTTTTATTCCAAGAAACCATGCTACTGCCAAGTGGAGACTCAATTTAGCGAGATTTTGTCCATAAATAATTGTTTTGTTATAATTTATTGGAGAATACCGGGCACTTTCCTATAAATTATAACAAAACAGTCTTATTTAAACATTATTTTTTCTAATGCTGAGCAATCAACATGCTTTGAATTGGTTAACTTCCTAGTTGCATTGTGGGAAAGTTTTGTTGTTTAAATTTCTGAATTTTGACATCAGAGTGCAGAGGGTCAAAGCAGTGAAAGAAATCAAGAGATCCTTGATGTGGAAATGAACCTAGCAAACAGAACTTGGAACCATAGGGTTCATAGCTTTAGTATTGCATTTTTTCATCTTTCCTCAATGATTCCACAAATTGATTGACTTTAGGGGTTGCTTGTTGAATGTTTCTGGGCAAAACAGCATTATGAGTGCAAGACTGCAAATATGTCACCTGTCAATAAAGTTTGAAGAATGCTACTCAAATTGCAGAAGTCGATGTCTCGATTTTTGCTTCCCTTCATCATTAATTTGATTGAAGAGGAAAATTGTTTTCTAAATCAGTTTCATGCCATTATGAAGCAGATTCTTGGCAGAGAATCATCACATGAGAACCCTCTTTAACCCTTTACCAAACGAATTGGTTGCATCCTCCCATATAATTTAAAAACTGTGCAGTTAAAAAATAAATAGTTTTAAAAAAATGCCAAGAAAACCATATCATATGACCCTTCATTGGAATGAGCTTGAGCTCATTCCAAGGGGTGGTCATATATGGTTTTGCTGAAATTTTGTGAAAAAATTAAGGGAAAAATTAAATAAAATATAAAAACTTTTATGCTGTACCCCTGGGATAAAGGGTTTATTAGTTATCCTTGTGTCTTCTGGGGTATATGGGAATTTACACCAGTCTGGAGACCCACAAAAATACAAATTTCAACATTGCCATCACAGGTAACCGAGAAAAAAATATTTCAGTTTTATAATTTACTCTACCACCAAAAAAAACCACCTAATAAATTTCAACTTTTATTGTCTTATAGCAAGGATGACAGATTTATTTCCAAACTATGCCTCCCTCCCCCAACCCCCCCCCCCCCCCCCCCCCAAAAAAAAAAAAACCAAAAAATACCAATTTGAACATTGCCACCCAGGTAACCGTGAAGAAATTATTTCAGTTTTATAATTTACTCCCCCTCCCCTCCCCCCCCCCCCCCCTAATAAATTTCAGTTTTTTATTCTCTTATTAAAACCATTCAGAATTTATAAGGATTGATACCAAATTCCGTTTATCCCTCTCCAAACCCCTCCCCCATCCCTCCTTTATAGCCTGTGTTGACAAGCAGAATGACTTAAAACTTATTTTTAAAAAAAAACATGAGAATAAAACAGTGGTCAAAATCACCCTATTAAAAAGTGTCATCAGCAAATTATTGAACGATGTACTCGAAAACTCAACAGTGGTGTTGAGGATTTATCCAAACCCTTGTCTACTTATTAGCTCACCTGACTGAAAGTCAGGGTGAGCTTTTCTTATCACTTTTTGTCCGTCGTCCGGCGTCTGTCGTCCGGCGTCTGGCGTGAAGGTGGTGTTTGGGCCTTTTTCTCCCAAACCACTGGCCGCATATTAATGAAATTTCATGTGAGTAGGGGTTATATAAGGGCATTTTGATTTTTTGTCAAATTAGGTTTCGGCTCATATTGAGCAGAGGGATGGGGCAAAAATGCTCCAATTCTTAAAAAATCTTCTTCTCCAGAACCAGCAATAGCAGAGACTTGATATTTAGTATGCAGCTTCCTTTAGAGGTGTAGACTCAAGTTTGTTCAAGAGAAGTTTGTCGGGCATTATTTGCCTTTGTTATGGGAGGGGCAAAAATTTTGGCCACGCCTAAAATTTCTATTTTCAGAACCGTCAGGTCGATTTGAACCAAATTTGATATGAGATGATAATGGGTCATAAGTAGTTGATTGATACAAAAAAAAAATTTCTCATTGCCCCGTGGGAACCTCGGGAGCTAAAAATAGGAAAAACCTTAAAACTCCCATATCTCCAAAACTACACGGCACAGAGAATTCTTATTTTGTATAAAGCTTACTTTTATCCAGTAGAATAGAATGGTTAAAAAAAATCCCTATCGGTTTGATCACATGGTACTTTTTTCAGGACTTTGAAAAAGTGCTGAGTCAGCTTTTTTTAACACTGTAGGCAATGGGAAAAAGATTAAAAAATCTTCTTCTCCAGATCCAGCAGGCAGAATCTTTTGATATTTGGTATGCAACATTGTAGGGTGGATCTGATTCAAGTTTGCTCAAATCGGCCCCCTGGGTTCATATTTGGGCTCAGTATAGGAGCCCGATTTCGAACTTAGTGCATTTCAGGCAAATTTCTTAAAAAATCTTCTTCTCCAGATCCAGCAGGCAGAATCTTTTGATATTTAGCATGCAACATTGTGTGGTGGTTCTGATTCAAGTTTGTTCAAATCGGCCCCCTGGGTTTATATTTGGGCTCAGTATAGAAGCTCGAATTCGAACTTTGTGCATTTCAGGCAAATTTCTTAAAAAATCTTCTTCTCCAGATCCAGCAGGCAGAATCTTTTGATATTTGGTATGCAACATTGTGAGGTGGATCTGATTCAAGTTTGTCCAATTCGGCCCCCTGGATTCATATTTGGGCTCACTATAGAAGCCCGAATTCGAACTTAGTGCATTTCAGGCAAATTTCTTAAAAAATCTTCTTCTCCAGATCCAGCAGGCAGAATCTTTTGATATTTGGTATACAACATTTTGGGGTGGATCTGATTCAAGTTTGTTCAAATCGGCCCCCTGGGTTTATATTTGGGCTCAGTATAGAAGCTCGAATTTGAACTTAGTGCATTTCAGGCAAATTTCTTAAAAAATCTTCTCCAGATTCAGCAGGCAGAATCTTTTGATATTTGGTATGCAACATTGTGGGGTGGATCTGATTCAAGTTTGTTCAAATCGGCTCCCTAGATTCATATTTGGGCTCACTATAGAAGCTCGAATTCGAACTTAGTGCATTTCAGGCAAATTTCTTTGAAAATCTTCTTATCAAGATCCAGCAGGCAGAATCTTTTGATATTGGGTATGCACCATGCTTACAGGGGTGAGATTCAAGTTTGTTCAAGCCAAGTCCCTAGGTCCATATTTGGACTCACTGTGGGAGCTTGAATTGTAACTTAGTTCAAAATGAGGAATTTTCTTTAAAAATCTTCTTCAGATCCAGCAGTCGGAATGTTTTGATATTTGGTGTGCAGCATCCTTAGGGGGGTGAGATTCAAGTTTGTTAAAGCCAAGTCCCTGTGGGAGCCCGAATTATAACTTAGTTCAATATGAGGAATATTCTTTAAAAATCTTCTTTTTTTTTTAGATCCACTGGTCAGAATCTTTGGATATTTGGTATAAGCTTTTCTTAGGAGGAGCAGATGCAACTTGTTGAAATCAATTCTCTGGGTTGATATTTAGGCTACCATGTCAGGTGAGCGCCCTCAGGCCCCTTGGGGCCTCTTGTTAAAGTTAATTTCCACTTTTCCAATTTTGCAGTTTTTGAAAGATTGGTCCAAAAGGTCTGTTATTTGTATTAACATTGAGTCTTTGATATGGGAGTGACTTATTATTTATCGGTGCAATAGAACTTTCTTCTTCAAAATCATCAGCAAACAGCTGGTTGAAATCAAAATCACAAACTTCATTGTCACTTAAATTGAAATTGTGAACTGCATTGCTAGTTATCGCCCCCGAATGTGAAAGTGTGTTGCTACTGTCACTGATTTTAAGGTCACATGTGTTATTTGAATTCGCTTTTTCAGCATAAACAGGCCCTGAGTTTATAGTATTGTTTATGGCTTTTCCCATTGCGAACTTTTCCATCGTCAGACAGTTGCGGGGATGGAATGATTTGTATAAATCCTGGATTATACACATAAATGTATCTTCAGTCATTTCAGACCTATTTTCAGCCCTCTTCTACAAAAACATAGCCTTTTTGCCCATCTGCACTTTGCTTTGCAAACTGTATGGGGTATCCATGGACATTCGAAAGTTTGAATATAATTTGTTCAGGTCCGAATCTTTCGGTACTCAATAATGGGTTTTGTCGCCTTTTCCCTACAGATTTCAATTCAAAATGCCTTATCTTTAATAATGTCAAATGTTTTTAAATAAGGCGGTGATTTGAGGTGTCTGTTCAATCCAAACCTGAAGTTTTCCAAAGACAACCTTTTTTCTGTTCTCCATCTTACGTACGAGCATCAGGTAGAAATGTTGGAGCACATCATTTTGCTCTTCCGGAGTCAAATTTTCAAAGGCACTGTTGCATGATTTTTCTTTTAAATAATCTTGCAACATTTTAGCACATTTTGTGTTTGCTTTTGCTGTATTTATGGTATAATATTAGCTCTTTTCTCCAAGATTTCATGTTCTGTGTGCAGCGCAAATCTTTTTGAACCCATTTGATTTGACAGAAGCTGATTTCAACAAAAAAACGAATTACATTTTTAAAAGATTAATTGGTAACTACGCTTTCAAAATTGGTCCCATTTGTTGTTTTTTTTTTCTTAAAAAATAATCAAGTAATAAAATTTCATTTACGATCATTTTATTTATTTGACAAATTGTGCCTGTTGTTATTTTTTTCCTTTCTTTAAATACATACTTGTACAATTTGCTGGCTTTCCACAAACTTTTTAAAAGTAATCGCAGCCCTGAAGCATTCCATATTATTGTTTTTACACTTGCCTAGAGCAGGGTGTAAATAATCAAAAGCACTGAGGACCATTATTTACCTCAGACGTTTCAGCCAGTGAAATCAGTGGATTTTGTTTTCTTTGGAAATAAAAACATTTACCAAACACTTGGTAAAGAATCATCACATGAGAACCTTCTTTAACCCTTTACCAAATGAATCGGCTACACCCACCCACGTAATTTACAACTGCGCAGTTGAAAAATAAATTGTTTTTAAAAAATGTCAACAAAAGCATATCATGTTACTCCCTCATTGAAATGAGCTCATTCCAAGGAGTGGTCACATGATATGGTTTTGCAGAAATTTTGTGAAAAAGTTGAAGAAAAAAATAATTAAAATACAACATTTTGGAAATCCAAACTGTAACTGAATTCTTATCGAATGGAATGGTTTCGCGCGCCAAAGGCGCGCAAGGACAGTATGGCGGACAAGCCCCTTTCGACCCTCAGTGACTGTAGATGATTCATTATCACATGTCTAGGCGTGTTGAAGGAGGAACGGTTTCAGGTACTCGGCAGGTGTCACCAGTTGCGTTGTGATGGTCTCTTGGCTGATGTCGGTTGAACCCCGCGGGTGAGGACCAGTGTGGGAGGTCGGGTCCCTTCACAAAGGTACTACCTCTCCCCGAGGGTGCAGTCGATCTGGATTTTCGGGCAAGTATAGTTCGCCACTTCGAGGTTGTTTTTGAGTGATGGCCATCACTGGCAAGTATAATCTGCCTCAATTCTTACTTATGATCGATGCTATATATACAATACAATAAATGAGTCATGTCACAACAGTTTTACTGGATTTTAAAATTACAGTAAGCTTTCACCACGTCTTAATCAGATGCCTGATTAACTTACTGAACAGAGCTCAAATAAACAATGGAGGGAAACAATGAATAAAGGCAACTTGTTAACAACTGCTATGAGAGAGGCTTGCTGTCACACAACGAATAAAGAAATATACCAAGTTAAAAACAATTAACATTAAATTGGACTCAATGCGAATAGTATAGACTCACTGTCAATGCAATATAACAACAGTAAATTAGTCTTTTGTATCAGTCATTTGTGCTCTGAACATGCTTCGGTGATAGTAGGACGGTCCTATGTATCAAGTAGTGATATAAGTGGTATTCACAAAATGATCGTAAGTTTCTGAATGCACTAAATATTGCTAAATAATTAGGATTTACATGAGGTACCTTAGAATGTTCTTAAATACAAAAAAAAATTAAGTGACTCCCAAGTTTGAATCATGAGGAAATGGCTTCAGTATATTTCCTTTTACAAGCACGAAGAGATTTGCGCCGTCAAAGACAGGCACAGTCCTCTCCACTACATGGATGATGCATATATTGTGCAGACATATCGGCTTAGCAGACCTTCAATTACTGAGCTCTAGGTCTGTTATGACTTGAAGCATTCAACCATGCTATCACAACCTTGGTCTGTATCATTGCAAGTTGATCCGTGATAGTTATGGCATTTAATTTGTATACTTTAATTAGCCATTTATATGCTAGCAGAAGGTTGCCTTTGTTGACTATATGGTTTATTTATGTCTATGCAACTTCTTCAAATTTCCAATGAAAAATGTTATTGCCCATTTTCTCACAAGATTTTTTTGGCCCCGCCCAAAATTTCTATTTTCTAATCCGATGGTCCGGTATGAACCAAATTTAGTATGTGGTATTATTGGGTCATAAGTACTTGACCCATGTAAAAAAAAATTCCCGCATCCCCATGGGAACCCTGGGAGCTAAAAATAGAAATATTTTCAAACGCCCATATTTCCCAATCCACACAGAACAGAGAGCTGTTATTTGGTATGAAGTATCCTTAGGAACAGTAGAATTGAATGGTAAAAAAAATTGCCGTCGGTTATGTTAGGCTGTTCTGTAATGGACATCGAAAAAATGCTGAGTCAGCATATTTGCAAAGATTTTAAAAAATCTTTTCTCCAGAACCAATCATCAGAATCTTACGATATTTGGTATACAGCATTCATAGGGGGATCAGATACAAGTTTGTTGAAATAAAGCTCATTGGTTCATATTTGGGCTCACTACAGGAGCCCAAATTTTTAACATAGGGTAATATAGGGAATATTCTTTAAAAATCTTCTTCTTCAGAACCACCAGTCAGAATCTTTTAATGTTTGGTATACATCATTGTTATGAGGGTCAGATTCAAGATTGTTCAAACCAAGTGCCTAGGTTAATATTTGGACTTCCTACAGAAGCCCAAATTTTAACTTTGTTGAATATGGGGGTAATTTAAAAAAATCTTCTTCAGATCCACCGGTCAGAATGCTTTCATATTCGGTATACAACATCTCTAGGGGGGTCAGATTCCAGTTTGTTCAATTCGAGTGCCTGGGTTAATATTTGGGCTCCATATGGGAACCTGAAATTTAACTTAGTACAATATGAAGGAATTTCTTCAAAAATCTTCTTCAGATCCACTAGTCAGAATGCTTTCATGTTTGGTATACAACATCTCTAGGGGGGGTCAGATTCAAGTTTGTTCAAATCGGATCCATAGGTTAATATTTTGGGCTTGCTATGGTAGCCCAAATTTTAACTTAGTGCAATATGAAGAAATTTCTTTAAAATTTCTCTTCTTCAGATGCAACAGTCAGAATGCTTTCATATTTGGTACACAACATCTCTAGGGAAGTCAGATTCAACTGAGCCTTGGTTAATAATTGGGCCGGAATTGGCCATTTTGCTATAGAATTAAAAATTTTGTATTCAGTACCCTCTAGAGGTGTGTAACTTAGATTAATGCACATAGGTTGTATCAAGGGGCTTCATAGGGGCGCTCTACATTTTACTTTATGATCAACTGAAGAAAAGGCATGATGCCCGGATTATTTTTGTCACTCCTGAGGGACTCAAGGATTGACAGTGTAGCCTATGGAGATGGCTTGCTTAATGCACTCATTCTTGGACTCTGTTTATATTGTGTTCTGTTCAAGATGAGTGCTTCAGGCCCATGGGACCTCTTGTTATTTATTTATAGGGCATGAAACAGCAACCAATGAACATGTCAGCTTGTATGCATATATGTATGCATTAAACTAGCTTCATGTGTTAATCCCTTGAACCCTGGTGGTATCTTCCATGTCACTGCAATGGCAGCAAATGGAAGAGTCTATATTCATTATTTAAGGGTAGACCATTTAATATTTTCAACGTACAGCCTTTGGGCTACACGTTGAAATTATTGATTGGTCTACCTCACACATTCACTTTGTAGCCATTCTACTTAATGAAATTATGATGTATCATGTTCCTGTCCTGGGAAAGCGGTCTCTAGCGTTTATTTATATATTTATTAACGACATTTTCGACAGCCAGGGTTACCTCGTGTCAGACAGTTTTACGGGTGGATGAAGCCAGAGTACCTGGAGAGAACCAGCATGCAATGGCAAGCAACTGCCAGACTCCCCAACGTACTAAGTTCACACAAGCTGGTTTAGCATTGGTTGAAGACAAGTGCACCATTGACGTACACAGCCTTAGTACACAGTGCCACCATGCCTCACGTGGGCAAATGGGATGAAGTGCCTTCCCAAAGGAAACAATGCAGTTACCCCTGGCAGGGATCGGACGGTGGATCTTTCGGTTTGAAGTTCAATGCCATAACCACTGAGCCGCTATGCACCTATAACATTATTAAATAGTAAATAATGTAAGTATTATTGTCCATACAGGCTCATAGGCAGAATGATACACAGGTGATGTCAACTCATGGCCACATCGATTCAGATGCTGGGGGGTCTTGGGTGCATGATACCTATGAAAGAAATCTGGGGAGGGCCTAAATATGGGAACAGGTGCTGCTGATGATAATCTTCATATATACTTTTTGTTGCCTAAGCTATTTTGGAAGCAAAATTGATAAAATAATAAAATTTGAAAGGTGATTTTTATGAATAGCACTGGTTCGTTTATGGCATTCCATTAGGTAAAGGGTTAACAGGTGGTGGAAAGTCATTCTAAAAATGGATGAAAGGAAAATGAGGTTGTAGTCTAATGGAGGCTGGCATTTCTTGATTCATATTGCTATAGGTTATTAAAAAATGGCTTTCCAATAATTACAGTGTGTAATACTGAAAATATGATTACAAGTTTAGAAGTTCTATTAGTGATTTCCTCAGTGATATAGCTTTCTGTAAAATAAAAAAAGTAGGCAATCCAAATATTTTTAACTAACCCTTTATCAACAGACTGCCTGCCCACAATCAAAATTTCCGATGTTAGAAAAAGAGAGAGGGAATTTCACTCATTTGGATACTGCTAAATAGAATAACAACATCCTAGCCCCCCCCCCCCCCCCCCCTCCTATCCTGGGAAGTATAGCTATGCTTGTTTTTCTGTGATGGCTGCTTTACTCTTTTAATAGAACACAGTGACCAATGTCTGACAAACCAAAAGGTCCATGATTCGCTTCTGACCAGTGGGAACTGTGTTATGTCCTTGGGCAAGGCACTTAATCCTGGTTGTCCGCATGTGGGCATGGTGGCACTGTGTACTTAGATATATTTCACAGCAATGGTGCACTTACCTTCAACCAATGCTAACTCTGCTTGTTGCTTGCCACTGCTTGGTGATTCTCTCCAGATACTCCAGCTTCCTCCACACAAAAAACTGTCCAACATGAGGTGCCCCTGGTTGTCAAAAGTTAAATCCCCCAAAATAAAGAAGAAAGACATAGGAGTTCTGTAAAGAGGGCATTCATAGAGGATATCTAGTGTTTTTGAGTGGATACCGAAAATTATCTCATGAGTGACCAAGACAAATGTTTATTTTAAATGACCATTTGTCTCGGTCACAAGTGAGATAATTTTTGGTATCCACTCAAAAACACTAGATTTTCTTTTTATTCTACACTTTTTATAAGAATCTGATAATTCCACTCGTTTCAACCTTGAATTGATGCATGAAAGTAGACAGCTCATTGAATCATTGATACGCAGAAGAGATTTGATCGATACTCGGAACAAATAGCGTCTTGCAATCTGATTTAGCTGGCGAGTTTCTAGTCCAAACATGGCCTGAAAGTCCGTAATATAATAATAACATGATTTTGGAAGGCATTATGGTTCATTAGCGGCCCTGCAGCAATGATGAACAGCTCGAGGGTTTATTAAAGGCCCGAGACGAAGTCGAGGGCAGTTAATAAGCCCAAGGGCTGTTCATCATTGCTGCAGGGCCGCTAATGAATCATGATGCCTGACAACAATCATGTTATTACTATTATTACCAGGCCGTTGTAACGAACGAACGATAATTTTATCAGTATACTTACAGTGCGACCGATTCACAGTGCAATGAAACTTGTTTCCATCTGATAGTGCTTCATTTCAGCACAGAAATAATCACTAAAGTCGGTTCGATATTTCTGTTTCGATCGTGTGGTCGACTTCAGTTCAGAAATACAAAGGGACGTCATCCGAATGGGAGTAATTCATTAGACCATGGAATCTAAAAATAGCCGGGCCTCGGGCTGCTAATGGCTATTTATACCATTATTGCCCGTGGCCTGGCTCCATCGAATGATGTTACTGAAATTATGGAGTTTTAACGGGCCTCCAAACTTATGTTAATTGACTAGTAAACTATAGATTGAGTGGTAATAATATAAGTTATTGGTTTGGAAGGACGTACCAAACCAAAACCTTATATTACAGACTTTCAGGCCATGTTTGGACTAGCGGGTTTCATGCATCAATTCAAGGTGAATACCTGTTGAATTATTGCTGGAAATTATCGGTATCCATTCAAAAACACTAGATTTACATTTCATTATACGTTTTAGAACAAATTGATCATTTCCAGTGATAATTTGACTCATATTCACCTTGAAGTGATGCTTTGAAAGCTGCAATTTTGAGTGATACCGTGAAAGTGAAAATTTCTATATCTTCACAGTGGGGGATACAATTTCTATCTTTCTGCAATTTCTTTGATAATCTATCATTTAGCCTTTTATAAATTACTGTAAATGATTTCACTTTATACTTATGCTACCATCACAAAATTGATATGGGTGCTGAAAGTAAACTTAAACAGCTATAAACAAATGAAAGTACAACCCAGCTAATCCCTAGCCTTCTGGTAATAGAGTAGAATTCTCCCTGATGACGCTAATTTTCTAACTAAGAACTATTAAGTTAACCAATTATATATTGCTTGACAGAGCTCAGTGAGCTCTGTCAAACAAGACATAGTTGGTAATACTGCTAGTTGCATTACAGAAACATCTACTGCTGACAAGTTTTGTTTTCCAACGTCAGAATTCTAAGTGTTAACAAGATACAACTTTACAACACCAAGTCACATGTCATATCTTTTACGAAAAATTTGCCCAATTATTTGCATATGGATTTTGGAGCAAATTCCTCTCAGTGCAATGGAAATATATTGTAATCTACCTCAAAGTTATTGTGTCAACCACTGATTTTCTGAGCTCTGTCAAATATGGTGTGAGAGTAAATGCTTTTATTGAAAGTACTGAGGCCAAAGAGGTCTTTAAAACTGCGAGATTCAGTGATATAATTATCGGAATTCACCATATTAAACACCAGTCACCAAATGTTTGTACAACTGAACTGTGATATCACATCAAGATGTTTATTTCACACTTTGACTGAAAGTTTCAGGCATTTCACGAAATGACTGGTTTCACAGTTTGACTGTCACATACCTGGTCACATTACCTGGTCATGGTACACATGTATTCAACAATTCAGACTTTGAATTTGAGGTGCACGGTAGTGCTTCCACTGTACCATGCCACTAAAAGATGGGTTGGGTGTGCTGTTAATCACAACCCTTGCAAAATCCACTTCTGAGGAGTACTGTAACACAAGAGTCCTGGACCAATTCATCTGTGAGCATCGATAAGGTCATATCTCCCAGTTTGGTGTGAAACACTTGACAAATTTGGAAGATGTCCAAAAAAAGGATACATTTTTCAAGGCAAATTGTGTTCATGATCCAAAATGTTACATATTATGCCTAAATGCCGTATCTTCAAAGCATTTTTCAAAAACTCTGGATTGCCAATTCTAAAATGTTGTATCACAAAATTGCTGTCTTGTAAACAGAGGCAATCAGCTTGCCCCTGATAGGTGGAAATGAAACAGGCAGGAAGAAGCCTTGACAAATAAATCCTAACTTGATAGACATGTCATAAAATGACAGATATAATCAATTAACCCTTTACTAGCAAATCGGTTGCATCCACCCACATAATTTACTGATTGAACAGTTAAGAAGAAAGAAATTTCAAAAAATTTTAACAAAACCATATCATGTCTTCCCTCATTGGAACAAGCTCATTGAGATGAGCTCGTTACATTGAGAGGTCATATGATATGGCTTTGTTGAATTTTTTTGAAAAAAAGAATATTTGAAATAATCATTTTTGACATCCTGCGCATTGTTTAAAGGGTTAAACAAGGCCATATAATTTCCTAATAGTAAATTAACTTTAAAAATGTCATATCACCACCAAAAAGTCGAAATTCTCATAGGAACAGCTCTAATACACTCTAAAACAAGGAATGTGTTTAGCTGCTTGAGGAGATAGATGCAGTTACTTTGTTCTGGGCTCCCGATATTAGAAATTGTGAAGTTTTTATTTTTCTGAAAAAATTTGAGTTACAACATTATAGAAGCTCACTCATGGATTGGCAGTTGACATCATATGAAATCAATTGAGATTATTTTCAGAATGAAACATTTTAAGGTTTTCTGCCATTATCAGCAAATTGCATTTTACATCACACCATCAGAGTTGTGAAGTCGCTTTCTTGTCTAGACAAACTGCAAAGCATTCATTACATGAGTATCACAGTGATTTTGTGACATCACAACATGACACATGTGGGTCTTTAACCCTTTACCTAACATGAAATGCAGACGACACTTGCAAACAAAATTCATGAATAATTAATTTTTTTCATTTTTTGTCTCAAAAACATAGGTTATGACACCTAATTGGAACGAGCATGTTCCAAAGAGGGGTCATAACCTATGTTTTTGAGACAAAACGTGAATTAAATAATGAAAATTAATTGGCGACTTTTGTGAATAGCTCTGGCCGGTTTTGGCATTACGTTAGGTAAAGGGTTAAACAGAATGGGAATATTGCAAATTCCTGCTCGTTCTCAAAGGGAAGTGTCAAAGTATTATTCTCCATCAGTGTTAGGACATGTCAACCTTTTTGTGCTATGATGCATTTGCATAGAAAAGTGGTAAAGCAAATCAAAAGTTGCTTTCAGTGTACGGGATTGGATTTCACTATGAAACCTTCAACCAGCAAGTACTATAAATTACAGATTTTTAGCTCACCTGACAGAAAGTCAGGGGGTGCTTAAATGATAACTTTTTGTCCATCGTCCGTCTGTCCTTTGGCCGTCCGTCCATCGTCCAACCGGCGTGAACTTTACATTATCGACTTCTCCTCATAAACCACTGGACCAAATTGAACCAAATTTGATATGTATGTTCCTTATAATATGTCAATTCAAGTTTGTTCAAATAAAATTGCCATGCCCACAGGTGGCACCAAAAGGGGCATTACTCTGATAGCACCCATAAATTGTTTTCCAAAATTAAAAAAATCCTCTCCAGAATCATTAATTAGAATCTTCTGATATTTGGTATATAACGTCTCTAGGGTGGTCAGATTCAAGTTTGTTCAAATCGAGTCCCTGGGTTAACTTGTGCAATAGGAGGAAATTTCTTTAAAAATCTTCTTCAGCTCCACCAGTCAGAATGCTTTAATATTTGGTATACAACATCTCTAGGACGGTCAGATTCAAGTTCAAATCAGGTCCCTGGGTTAGTATTTGGGCTTTCTGCTGGAGCCCAAAGTTTAACTTAATGCAATATGAGGAAATGTCTTTAAAAATCTTCTCCAAATCCACCAGTTAGAATGCTTTCATATTTGGTATACAACATCTCTGGAGGGGTCAGATTCAAGTTTGTTCAAATCAAGTCCCTGTGTTTATATTTGGGATCCCTATGGGAGCCTGAATTTTAACTTCGTGCAGTATGAGTGAATTTCTTTAAAAATCTTCTTCTTCAGATCCACCAGTCAGAATCCTTTCATACTTGGTGTACAACGTCTCGGAGAGAGGGGGGGATCAGTTTCAGGTTTGTTCAAATTGGGTCCCTACATAAATATTTGAATATTAACTTAGTGCAAAATGAGGAAATTCTTTTTAAAATCTTCTTCTTTGGACCCACAATTTAGAATACTTTCATAATTGATATTCAGCATCTCTAGGAGGGTCAGTTTCAAGTTTGTTGAAATTGGGTTCCTGGGTTAATATTTGTGCTCTCTAATGGAGTCTGAATTTTAACTTAGTGCAATATGAGGGAATTTCTTTAAAAATCTTCTTCTCCTAAACCATCAATTAGAATCATTTGATATTTGGTATACAATATCTCTAGAGGGGTCATATTCAAGTTTGTTCAAATCGTATCCATAGGTTGATATTTGGGCTCCCTATGGGAGCTAAAATTTTAACTTAGTACAATATGAGAAAATTTCATTAAAAATCTTCTTCTTCAGATCCGCCAGTCAGAATCCTTTCATATTTGGTATACACCATCTATATGGATGTTAGATTCAAGTTTCTTCAAATTGAGCCCTTGGGTTATTAATTTGGGCTACCTATGGGAGCCTAAATTTTAACTTGGTGCAGTATGAGGGAATTTCTTTAAAAATCTTCTTCTTCTGATCCACCAATCAGAATGCTTTCATATCTGGTATACAACATCTCCAGGAGGGTCAATTTCAAGTTTGTTCAAATTGGGTCCCTGGGTTAATATTTGGGTTCTCTATTGGAGCCTGAATTTTAACTTAGTGCAATATGAGGAAATGGGGAGCGCGGTGGCTCAGTAGGTAGAGGTGCAGGCTGCAAGCCGAGAGGTCCTCGGTTCGAATCCCACCTGCGGCAACCGCGTTGTGTCCTTGGGCAAGACACTTCATCCCCATTGCCCGCGTGGGGGCACGATGACGCCGTGTACTAAGGCGTACTGCACGTCGATGGTACGCATGTCTTCAACCAATCTAACCCTGCCTGTTCTGCAGTGCGGAGTTACGATGTTGGGGAGCTGGCAGCTGCTCGTCGTTGCTCGGTGGTTCTCTCCGGGTACTCCGGCTTCCTCCACCCGTAAAACTGTCACGGTCCTGATTAGCCATTGTGCATAAATATGTGACCTTAAACATCAATAAATAAATAAATAAATAAATAAATAATATGAGGAAATTTCTTTAAAAATCTTCTCCAGATCCCCCAGTCAGAATTTTTGGTGAGGGTCTCTATTGAAGCCCAAAGTTTAATTTAGTGCAATGTGAGGACATTTCTTTTAAAAACCTTGTTCTTCAGATCCACCAGTCAGAATTCTTTCATGTTTGGTATATAACATCTCTTGGGGGATCAGATTCAAGTTTGTTCAATTTGAGTCCCTGACTTAATATTTGGGCTTTCTATGGGGAGGGAGGGGGGCAGGTTAGGTTCAAGAGTGTTTGAATCCATTCCTGTTATTTTTTTCATAAAATTTGCCTTTCATGACTTCATTCCGCTGTATTGTTGATGAACCTTGACTAACTGAATGTGACCCCAAATACCTCTTTAAACCACTTTGTCAGGTGAGTGATTAAGGCCCCTTGGGGCCTCTTGTTTTTACAATGCACTCTCATGGCACAACAAATATACAGGTGTTAACTTGATGGTGGTGTTCATAAGACATTATTATAGTTGCATATTTTTTAAATTATGAATTCAGATTTTTTCAAGAAATTTAAACATTATACAGCATTTTCAACATTTAGCTGGAGTATATTTGAAAAACAATGCCTGTGGTGAAAATCACACATCTAAATTAATTAGGGGAGGGACTTTTAAGTTCTACTCCTGCTCTGACAGCTCTGTTAGAAAGATGAGAAGTCTGACAGTGCATTGCCTTTGCTCACGAGTTCCTTCAAGATAACCTTGCATCCACCATCAGTAAAACTCCTTTAAACTATGTGATCCTGGATGTGTAAAAGTGTCATTAATATCCAGGAAAGAATCAAACTAGAATTGTTATTGGTCAGGGAGACTGCAGATATATCCCTGATCAATTAACCTCACTCACCTGATATCTGAGTTTGTGAGAGAGTATAAACAGATTGATTTTTATTTTGTGTTAAAATAAAACTAGATCGAGTTAGTTGTGTGCAAGGCACACAGTGGTGTATTCCCGCATTTCCTTAGCAACACTTTAACATAGTTTTAATGTTTCGAATTAATAGGAAGGAATCTTTCGATGAAAACTGATTTTCTAACGATAAAAGTGGTTCCTAGTGATGCTACCTGAACACTTTAGCATAGTTTAAACGTTTCAAATTAAATAGCCTAGGAACCTTTTGAAGAAAACTGATTTTCCAATGATAAAAGTGGTTCCACTGGAACTACCTGGGTCCAAATCAAAATTTCGAAACTTTCATGCACATCTAGAGATGTTACCTGAACAAAGCATTGTTTAAGCGTTTCAAATTAAATACCCTAGGAGCCTTTCAATGAAAACTGACTTTCTAATGATAAAAGTGGTTCCACTGGAATCACTGGGTGCAAAATCAAAATTCCGAAACCTTCATGCACATCTAGAGATGTTACCTGAACACATTAGCATAATTTAAATGTTTTCGAATTAAATACCCTAGGAGCCTTTCGATGAAAACTGATTTTCCAACAACAAAAGTGGTTCCACTGGAGCCACCTGGGGCCAAATCAAAATTCTGAAACCTTCATGCACATCTAGAGATGTTACCTGATAACGATAAAAGTGGTTCCACTGGAACCACCTGGGGCCAAATCAAAATTTCGAAACCTTCATGCACATCTAGAGATGTTACCTGAACACATTAGCATAGATTATATATTTCGAATTATATACCCTAGGAGCCTTTCGATGAAAACTGATTTTCTAACGATAAAAGTGGTTCCGCTGGAACCACCGGGGCATAAATCAAAATTCCAAAACCTTCATGCACATCTAGAGTTGCTACCTGAACACATTAGCATAGTTTAAACATTTCGAATTAAATACCCTAGGAGCCTTTCTATGAAAACTGATTTTCTAACGATAAAAGTGGTTCCACTGGAACCACCTGGGGTCAAATCAAAATTCCGAAACCTTCATGCACATCTAGAGATGTTACCTGAACACATTAGCATAGTTTGAGCATTTCGAATTAAATACCCTAGGAGCCTTTCGATGAAAACTGATTTTCTAATGATAAAAGTGGTTCCACTGGAACCGTCAAGGTTTTCTCGGCTTCTATGCAAGGGATTGATTTTATATTTGGTCTGCTGCTTCATAATGATGAGTTGTATCGTGTAAGCAATTTTCAGATCTGCCGTGCAGCCACTTCCTGTTTGCCGATACTTTGAAATTTTATTGTACCCACTGAACATTGACATTTTTCGTCAAACTTTTCTCGGCTTCTATTCAAGGGATTGATTTTATATTTCATCTGGAACCTGATAATGATCAGTTGTATCGTGTATGCAATTTTCAGATCTGCCATGCAGCCACTTCCTGTTTGCCGATTCAATTGCATGCAGCGACGCAGGTCCAGAACCGGTATTGGTCTTGGCTTGTTGAAAAAATGTTTTAATCGAGTTCAAAAAACAACTTTGTCTGTATCTTCCACTGGACTTAAGGCCTGTAGTTTGGTAATTTTTCTTGATCTTCTTCCTTCCAAAATGATATTTTACATCCATTTTTATGGACTTGAACCATTCTTAATCTGTGATTTGTTTGAGATATTGTTTTGAGTTGGAAAACCAACTCTGCCTGAGGTTTACCACTGGAGGTATTATACCTCAGTCCACCCCATACACTTCGAAGAAGTTTGGGCTATATTGTCATCATCACTGTATGTTCATTACTTCTGTATGTTGTGTGTGTAAAACCTACATTTATGACCACTTTTGATGAAACTTCTCTAACATTATGACTAACAGTCGCACATGTGCATATTCCAACATTTTCAATCTGCAATGATTTCGACAAGTTATATCCCATGAACATGGATTTATTATAGATTTGTATATGAGATTCTTATGGATGCAATTTCTTCTACGTTTATGAACTGAATTTGATGAAATGTCTCAAACATGACAGTTGTTTCTCAGCAAGTCTTGGCTGCTTATACAGGCAGCCAAGACTTGCCTATAAACATTTGCAAAACCAGAGAATGTAGACTGGTAAAGTGTTGCAAAAATGTTTAAAAATCTCCAGGCCTCTCAGGGTTAAATGACATTTTAAAAAATGTACAGACCCTTCAGGGCTGAATCATGTTTTATGAAATTTGATAAAAATGCATAAATAGAGGATATCTAGTAGTTTTGAGTGAATACCAAAAATTATATCATGAGTGACTGAGGCAAATATTTATTTTTCACGAGCGCTTCACTCAAAAACACAAGATTTACTTTTTATTATACGCTTTTTATAAGAATCTGATCATTCTTATCGATAATTCCACTCGTTTCAGCCTTGAATTGATGCATGAAAGTAAACAGGTGATGTGCATTGATACGTGGAAGTGTTTTGATTGATACTTGGAACAGGTAGCGTTGTGTGATCTGATTCAGCTGGCGGGTTTCATGCATCAATTCAAGGTGAATATGTGTTGAATTATTGCTGGAAATGATCGGCATTGACTCAAAAACACTAGATTTTCTTTTCGTTTTACGTTTTTAGAACAAATTGATAATGTCCAGTGATAATTTGACTCGTATTCACCTTGAAGTGATGCTTTGAAAGCTGTCATTTTGATTGATACCGTGAAAGTGAAAAGTTTTATATCTTCACAGTGGGGGGGATACGATTTCTATCTTTCTTCAATTTTTTCAATAATCTATCATTTAGCATATAACAAAAAGTCCAAACCATACCTTGTGTTGTGGCCTCTAATTTGAAGTGTGAATATAATATCTGCATTTCGTGCTAGGACAGTAAAAAAAAAAAAAACTTTATATATTACATAAAAAAAGTAGAGGATATCCAAACTGATGTTGATATTTTGGAAAATGGTATTGGATACGTGTGATTGGACACATCAATATGTTTCCAAGTTTAGTGTGGATTATGAATTTCACCGGCCCACAAAAATTTTGTGCAGGTTTTTCGCAGAGCACTGGGTTAATGTCTGTGGGGTTCATTTTGAAATTTTCATTTGTACTGGACAGGCTTTTTCGGAGGTCTCATCATTCTTTTCTTGGTATAAACTCGTTCATCAATAGTTTCTGGTCGAAACGTAACTTTTGAGGTATGCAAAGAATGACACATGACGAACGTTTACGTGCCATTGGCATGTTGGAAGCTGGCAACAGACAGACTGCAATGGCTCAAATCTCAACTTTACTCAATCGGTGATTAGCAGATTGTGGTCATGCTACTGTCAGACAGGCAGTGTTGATGACAGATATCGGTTAGGTCATTCATGGGCGACAACTACTAACCCAGTGTCCCAGTTTTTTTTGCCCCCTGGTAAAAATGTCCCGGGGGGGGGGGGGGGGGGGGGGGGGGGGGGGGGGGGGGGGGGGGGGGGGGGGGGGGGGGGGGGGGGGGGGGGGGGGGAAACTAGGGTTTTTTTTACCCCCCACCCTGATTTTTTTGCCTCCCGTCTGAATTTTTTTTTTTTTTTTCATTTTTTATGTCTTACTATTTGCTAATATGGCGAGAAAAACAAAAGATTTCTGTTTTTTTCTCCAATTTTGACAATGGTCCAAGAGGGTAAATACAGAACAGATAGTTAATGATGAGATTTATGGAGATGACAGGCAGCAGGCCTGTTTATATATTGCCCAT
The DNA here is from genome assembly GCA_031216915.1 of Pictodentalium vernedei. Lineage (NCBI taxonomy): Eukaryota > Metazoa > Mollusca > Scaphopoda > Dentaliida > Dentaliidae > Pictodentalium > Pictodentalium vernedei. Next base: position 689,610,675 of record CM062296.1, on the reverse strand, counting down.
ATTTAGTGTCTTTGGTGAATGTAAGACTTTAATAAATATTTCTAGTTTTTTTTTCCCTCCCACCGGGGGAAAAAAAACTAGTTCCCCCCCCCTCCCCCCCCCCCCCCCCCCCCGTCCTGTCATATACAAAATAGTCTGTTTCTCCAGGCAATTCCTTGTGGCCGAAAACCCTGCACCTCAAGCATAGTTATGACTACTCATAAATAAATACCTCATGTTTTGAATTCCTGAAACCCTGTTGTGTAACTTTAGACAGTGCTGAATTGGGGGCTGAGGTTTGATAGAATCATGCATTTCTTGCAATGATATGACATGGAAAAATTGCCCCCACCTGATGTTGGCCTTTCATCATCAGAATGAGAAAACAAATATCAAGCAGAGAGTTTTACGCCATATGAGCAAATCATGTGGCGCAAAAATGTTCTTTTTGGAGGTGGGGGAAGATTTTTGGTGGCCTATTGAAATTTCACACATCCCCCCCCCCCCACACTCCACCAAACAAAGGTTAACCATGTCGAGATTAAAAAAAAACTGTCAAAGATAGGTTTTCGTGCCAAATTAGCAAATAACACAATAATACGACATTGAAAACATTTCTTTACTGAAATGGGGGGAAGATTTCTGTGGCCTATGAAAATTGCCCCCTGCCTGACATTGACCATTTAAAAAAAATTTTTCTTGGTCAACGAAAGGTTTTCTCGCCATATTAGCAAATAATATGACAAAAAAAAATTGAGAAGAAAACAAATTCATCTGGGGGGCAAAAAAATCAGAGCGGGGGGTAAAAAAAACTTTGGTGGGGGGTTAAAAAAATATGTTACACCGGATCTTTTCATCTGAACCCCAGCATTACATACCCACCATCAAAGTGCCTCATAAAATTGGACAGCAGCTGCACCGAGCGACAGATGTGCGAGTCAATGGTCAGACTATCTGAAATCACCTGCAGAGCTGGAATTTTATGCTTGATGACCTGGAATAATTCCATGTTTGACTGATCGTCACATCACAGCAAGGTGTAATTAGTGTGGAGCACGACAGCGCTGGGACAATCGTTGGTGGAGCAACATCATGTTTTCCGATGAATCGAGGTTGACTCTCGACCACCACGACAGGCAAACAGAGTGTGATGGCAGCAGAACGAACAATACCATGATACCATTTTGGTGGTTGATCAGTTATGGTGTGGGGAGGCATAACCATTACAAGCAGAACAATATTACATGTCATCCAAGGGTGTGTCACAGAGCAGTAGTACCATGACAACATGTTGGTACCATTTGCATGACGTCACAGCCGTCGATTCATTTTCCAAGATGACAGTGTAAGAGCACACAGGGCCTGTGTCGCTACTGAGTTCCTCCAGTAGCAGAACATCACTACACTGCCTTGACCAGCACTAGGTCCAGACCTTTCACCAATCGAGCACATCTGGGATATGCTTGGTAGGCATCTACAATGCCATCAGCCCCCTACCAATGTCCAGGAACTTGCCGCTGCACTGCAGGAAGAATAGAATAACATCAGTCAAGCTGATATTGGACGTTTGGTGAGGAGTATGCCACGTTAGATCCGTGTTTGTCTCGCGAACCGAGGAGGATTTACAAGGTATTGAGGTCTTGGACTGAAGGTGGTAAATTCTCTAACTGACCATCCATGTCTTCTGCAGCTCAGTGCATGGAATGTGTGCTTGTCAGACACCCAACTATTGCTGAAATCATTCACCAGATGTCACAGTGCAATGTCTCAACTGTCATTTTGATGAAAATATAAATATATTTCTTCATATATCTCACTTTTATCAAATATCCCCTACTTTTTTTTTAATAGTATACTTTATTGATAAAATGATTATCCTCTGGCTGAAAACACATCAAGGGAGAAAACTCTAGACCTGATATGTTGTTTGAGGTGGTTTCTGTATGCAGTCTGGAACCAATATCTTTATTTAGAAATTTAAAACTATGTGAATTTTAACTCTTAACCTGCTGAGTATTTTTTTTTTGCTGTGAACCAGCCATGGCTAGATTTGCTAAAAAATTTATGAGAATTCAACTAAAAAATTTAATGGTTAAAAAACTCATTCACTTTCATGAAAGGTAATTAGATTAAAAGTACCCAAATTTTTATTCTAGTCTCGATTGATCTGTTATTTATTTATTTATTTATTGGTGTTTATTTCTGCACAATGGCTAATCATGACCGTGACAGTTTTACGGGTGGAGGAAGCCGGAGTACCTGGAGAGAACCACCGAGCAACGGCGAGCAACTGTCAGCTCCCCAACATACCAACTCCACACAAGCAGGGTTAGCATTGGTTGAAGACAGGTGCACCATCGACGTGCAGTACGCCTTAGTACACAGCGTCACCATACTCCCACGTGGGCAATGGGGGTGAAGTGTCTTGCCCAAGGACAGAACACGGTTGCCGCAGGTGGGATTCAAACCGAGGACCCCTCGGCTTGCAGCCTGCACCTCTACTAACTGAGCCACCGCACCCCCAGATTGATCTGTTGTCCTGATCACGAATATCCTCCAGCAACATGCAAGGAGGTTAATTATTCATATGCAGTTTGCAGTTTGTAAAAATGTTAACCCTCCTTCTGATATATCAAAAATTGGGAATCTGATATTTGTTCAGCAGTAAATTTGTATTTTTCGCAGTCAGTCCTGTTATGAATTGGACATCTCATTAAATTTGCATGCAAAAGTTTTGTAACATCTGCAGTCACATGCTTCCTTTTCATTCCAATTTTGTCTTAACAGTTTGCATTACATAATTTAAAGAGTTGATTCCAGCCTGTCAGAAAATTTTTGTTTCATTATTTTGTTTGAGTAATCGTATTTACTCAAAAGCCTCGAAAAACCACACAATTTTTTTTTCTTTTTTTCTGGAAATCACAGTCAATAACTTTTTTTGAAGATTCTTGTTGAGTTCATTCTGATGAGGAATTCCAAGCTATGTTTTGGAAAAATTAAAATCAAATTTTTTAAGTTTTTATCTTCGAAAAGGATTCTGATACTCACATCTGATTCTTTTATTTAACCCATTGATTATTGTAATTGCCAAATCTTCCCAGTGCTGTACCCAGAAAATCTCTTTCAAATTATGTAATTTTAAATTTTTACTCCAATACATAGCTTATAACATCTCTCTATTGACTGAGCTCACTGAACTCATTCCACTGAGGGCTCATAAGCTATGTTCTGGGTGAAAAAAATCAAAATGTTTTAGTTATCTAAGAAAAAATGCTGTGTCATCTTTTGATCTTGTTAGGTAGAGTCAATTCTTTAAAACTCTTTGCACACTAACGTTGAAATTCCATGAGTTCAAGCTGAAAATATTTCCCATAATCCAACTTAGAATGTAACTATTTCATTCTTTTTTGACAGCTCAATGAGCCCTGTCAGACAAGATTGAATTGGTCAAATTCCTAGTTGCAAAAAATTGCAGTTGGAAATTTTGATTTTTCGATGCCAGTTGTCAGGGTCAGGTGCTTAAACTCTGAATTGTATGTTCCTATTCAATACTATCTCTAGTATACAGGACACAACTGCCTTTTATTAGCTCACCTTGGTATCCATAAACATTTGTTCATTTTCATCTTCTTCTCTGGAACTGCTGAGCTGATGTGGATCAAACTTGGCAGGTATGGTCTGTGGGAGGTCCTCTTCAAACCATCCTCATTTTGTTCTCGTCGGTTCAAAAGCATGGCCTCCAGAGGCATTCTTTTATTCTGGTTAGCGGATTTTCAAAAATCTTCCCCTCTGAAACTACAAGGCCAAATGTTTTCAAACTTTGCATGATTGATGCTTGGGACACCCTCTATCAACGATCCTCATTTAATGTTGATCGGGTTGCAAACATGGCCACAATTGTGGCTTATAATTACCATAGAAACCCTATGGGAAATCACATTTTCATCTTCTCTTGAACTACTGAGCCTTTGTGAACCAAACTTGGCAGGAATGGTCTATGGGAGATCCTCTATAAACAATCCTCATTTTGTTCCCGTTGGTTGAAAAACATGGCATTCTTTGATTCTGATTGGTGGATTTTCAAAAATCATCTCCTTTGAATCTGCAAGGCAAAATGTTTTGAAACTTCACATGACTGATGACATGGACACCCTCTACCAGTGATCCTCATGTCATGTTGATCGGGTTGCAAACATGGCTGCAATTGCGGCTTATACTTACTAGAAAAACCCTATGGGAAAACACATTTTTATCTTCTTCTCTGGAAGTACTGAGCCGATGTGAACCAACATGACTGGAATGGTCTATAGGAGGTCCTGTACAAATGACCCTCATTTTGTTCCTGTGGGGTGGAAAATATGGCTGCCAGAGGCATTCTTTGATTCTGATTTCGAAAAATCTTCTCTGAAACCACAAGGCCAAATGTTTTGAAACTTCACATGATTGTTGACTAGGACTCCCTCTGCCAATGATCCTCATTTAATGTTGATCGGGTTGCAAACATGGCCACAATTGCGACTTATAGTTACCATAAAAACCCTATGGGAAATCACATTTTCATCTTCTTCTCTGGAACTACTGAGCCGTTGTGAATCAAACTTGGCAGAATTGATCTATGAGAGGTTCTCTACAACTGTTCCTTATTTTGTTCCTGTTGGATGAAAAGCATGGCTGCCAGAGGCATTCTTTGATTCTGATTGGTCGATTTTGAAATATCTTCTCCTCTGAAACTTAAGACCACAGGTTTTGAAACTTCACATGATTGATGACTGGGAAACAATCTACCAATGATCCTCATGTTATGTGGATCGTGATGCAAACATGGCCGTAATTGCGGCTCAAAGTTACCATGGAAACCCTATGGGAAATCAAATTATTATATGTAGTTTTGCCAGGTGAGCGATTACAGGCTCTTTTGAGCCTCTTGTTTGTATTCTGTCCCAGTGGGAACTCAGGGAAGTGAAGCAATGCTTGTTTACTGTGGTAAACAAGCTCTGTTTTACTGGTAAAATAGAACCCACTCACCAATGCCTGGGGTGAAAGTCCTGTAAAATGGGCAACATGGGTATAAACAATTGGCTGGACTTGATTTTATATCCATGTTGCGGCCATGATTAGCCATTGTGCAGAAATAAGTGACCTTAAACATCAATAAATAATAATAATAAATAAACAATAAATTTGCAGTCTGAAGGATCAAAACATCACTGAGCCCCCTTATAGGTATCACTGAAGTAAATATTGAATTAGAGTTACCTGCCTTGAAATGTTGCACTCAAAAATTATGCAATCTCCAAAAATAAACAGTCTTGCGAAAATAAGCTGTTTCATTAAACATTTGAAGCATTCTACTGACATCTTGCATTATTGTTGAATATTCCAGATAAATAACTTTGATGACTTTTGGGACCTAAAAAATACAATTGACTGATGGTGTGTTTTTGTTGGGAATTCCCTGAAAAATATGTGCATGTGACCGGTGCTTCCCTTCCCATAAGTTTTTCTCTCTTATTGTATGACCTCCTGTTTTCAGGTCAGAAAAAGTTGACTGAAGGGTTATACTTGACAAAGATATTTGAATGCCAAAATTGAAGTGATGCAATCATATTTTTTTTCACCTGAACATTATAATGTCACCTGTGGGAAAATATTTAGTTCTGTGATATCTATAAATGTGGTGTTTAATATATCATCTTTTTGAAGATTTTGTTTATTGCAAAACATTTTTCCAAGTGATTTGCAAATGACAGAGGGTTAATGGGATTTTGTACGCAAAGTGAAAGAAAGGAAATTATGTTTCTGCTGTAAAGGAAATTAGTTCTTTGGGGAATTTCGTTTGGCTGGCTGACTCCCTGTCCATGGATGTTGAACTTGTTAACTTATCTCCACTATCCTTTACCTTATGTAGAATAAGGAATACAATTCATAATATTACTGGCTGACAGTTTTTGGAGAATTCTGTCAGGCACAATATATAGAGGAATGGGAGGATATCAATAATTTTGAGTGGATTGCACAATTATTTCACAAGTGAGGACAAAAATTAACATTATCTAGAGTAGTATAATCTGTCCTCAGTCAAAAACTATTCTGAGGGAACCCCCATATGTGGATGTCAAAATACCAAAAGTTTAGCTAAATGAATGCTGAGTTTTGACCAAGAAAACCCACTGCATGGGTAATCTATATTGTATCTTGGAGCATTTAAAATACATAATTTTACCAAAGATGTGATTTGGTTAAATAGTTAAATTATCATGATGTTTTTGAAAGTGTGAGCAAAGGAAGGGGGTGAAGTCTGGAAGGTGGTCTAAAGATGGGTGATAAAAACTGTTGTCCATCAAACATTCCTTCTCCTTGAAGTTGATTGTGCTAATTCACATGTTTATTACAGTTGATATAATTTTCTTTTTCATCAGCAAAATATAGATTTCTTCTTCATAAACCCATTGAGGTATTGATCACAAACATTCCTATTACCTACCTGTATATTTTAAAAATAGTTCCCCTATAGTGCAACTATCTAATCTTCTCTGTACCGGCTTTGTTGAAAACTAATGATTAAATGACAATTAGAGCTTTACATGCTGTAAAACCATTTTGCTCAGCAGTTTGTATCCACTAATAAGCTCAAAGTGGAGCACATTTTAGATAGTCTTTGTTCTTGAACAACAAGATTTGAAGAATACTTCAGAAATACTTACTTGTAGGTTAATTGTTACCTTCGTCTTGCACTTCAGATGTCAGACTTAAGTGTAAAACATGCCTAGTCCTCTGAAAAATGAAAGAGGACAATAAAATTATATAAGTGCTGAAATTCAGTTTCATATAAAATATTGTACCTTTCAATAAAAATACTGACCAGCAGGGTTCTGATTAACATGGTACTTTTAACCCTTTACCTGACATGAAAAGTAGACGACTCTTGCAAACAAAATTTTTGAATAACTCATTTTTTGTCTCAAAAACATAGGTTATGACCCTTCATTGGAATGAGCTCAACGAGCTCGTTCCAAAGAGGGGTCATAACCTATGTTTTTGAGACAAAAAAATGAAAATTAAATGACGATTTTTTAGAAGGGTGCTGACCCCTCATTGAATGAGCTCGTTCCAAAGAGGGGTCATAACCTATGTTTTTGAGACAAAAAATGAAAATATAATGAAAATTAATTGACGATTTTTAGCTCATCGAAGGGAGCTTAACTTATCACTTGCCGTCCGTCATCGTCCGTCCTGAACTTTACATTATCAACTACTCCTCACAAACTACTGGATCAAATTTAACCAAATTTGATGTGCATGTTCCCTATCATATGACAATTCAAACTTGTACAAATAAACTTGCCGCACCCACAGGGGACACCACAAGGGGCATAACTCTGATAGCACCCATGAATTTCTTTCCAAAATTCAAAAAAATCTTCTTCAGATCCACCAGGCAGAATTCTTTCCTATTTGGTATAGATTATCTCTAGGGGGGTCAGATTCAAGTTTGTTCAAATCGGCCCCCTGGATTCATTTTTTGGGCTCACTATAGAAGCCCGAATTCGAACTTAGTGCATTTCAGGCAAATTTCTTAAAAAATCTTCTTCTCCAGATCCAGCAGGCAGAATTTTTTGATATTGGGTATGCAGCATGCTTAGGGGGGTGAGATTCAAGTTTGTTCAAGAAAAGTCCCTGGGTTCATATTTGGGCTCACTGTGGTAGCCCGAATGATAACTTCAAAATGAGGAATTTTCTTTAAAAATCTTCTTCTTCAGATCCAGCAGTCGGAATGTTTTGATATTGGGTATGCAGCATCCTTAGGGGGGTGAGATTCAAGTTTGTTCAAGCCAAGTTCCTAGGTCCATATTTGGGCTCACTGTGAGAGCCCGAATGATAACTTAGTTCAAAATGAGGAATTTTCTTTAAAAATCTTCTTCTTCAGATCCAGCAGTCGGATTGTTTTGATATTTGGTATGCAGCATCCTTAGGGGGGTGAGATTCAAGTTTGTTCAAGCCATGTCCCTAGGTCCATATTTGGGCTCACTGTGGAAGCTTGAATTGTAACTTAGCTTGAAATGAGGAATTGTCTTAAAAATTCTTCTTCTTCAGATTCAGCTGGCGGAATGTTTTATATGTGGTGTGTAGCATCCTTAGGTGGGTGAGATTCAAGTTTGTTAAAGCCAAGTCCCTGGGTTCCTATTTGGGCTCACTGTGGGAGCTCAAATGATAACTTAGTGCAAAATGAGGAATTTTCTTTGAAAATCTTCTTCTTCAGATCCAGCAGATGAATGATTTTGATATTTGGTATGCTGAATCCTTAGGGGGTAAGATTCAAGTTTGTTTAAGCCATGTCCCTAGTTCCCTAAAATTTGTCTCTCATGACTTCATTCCTTTGTAGTGTTGATGAACCATGTCTAACTGAATGTGACCCCAAATACTTCTTTGAACCACTTTGGCCGGTGAGCGATTAAGGCTTCTTGGGGCCTCTTGTTTAGAATAGCGCTGGCCGGTTTTGGCCGTTACGTTGGGTAAAGGGTTAAAGAGAGATCTTGGGCCTAGTGAATGAGGGTAGCTTTTGGTCACAGTTAAGAACCAAGCAAAAGAAATGGAGGGCTCGATGCAAGGAACTTCTGTCTTATTTCTAACTTAACTTGACAAAGTCAAGATAAGCTATTGCCATCACATGTGCGTAAGTATGGCACAGGCTACACCCTGTAGTTCTTATCCGATCATCACTAAATTTCAGGTGCAGGTTGGTGGTCATGTCTAGATGAGAACGACCCATTTTGGTCACATTTGGTCAACCGTGATGGCTGCACAGATTCGAAACCTGAAAACCTTTAGCACAGTCTACGGGTCGTATTTATGAAAGTATTTCATTGTGACGTGGTAGGATGACTTGGTATGATGTCTAGATGAGAATGTCTGATCGATCAACCATGACTGCTTGATGGGCACATGACCTAGATTCCTTTAGCAAAGTCGACTAGTCATATTTATGAAGGGATTTCATTGTAACGTGGTAGGATGACTCGTTTTGGAATGATTTTATTGTAACTTGGTAACTTTTGGTTTACATACGTTAGATTTGAGGGCCACATCAACCCAGACCACAGTTCTTTAGTACAGTCTATACCTCAAATTATTCTTGTTGGAAACATAACATGTGGGTTTCAGAACATAACATATTCTCAATTATCACAATTCTTGTCTTATTTCATAATCCTTTCATGAACATTGAACATTATCCTTTTCATCAAACACTACACACAGTCAAGTTAAGCTGCAGTGTCATTGACACTTTTATTAGAAATGTGTCGTCATTACACCCTCATACGATTCTCAAGAAACAATACACTGATTATTTATGTATCATTATCTTATTCATATTCTGTGGATGTGCTTTACATTATCTTTGAAGTGAAATTATTTAGTGGATTCTGCCACTCGTACAACTGTCTGAAATGAAATGGCCCTGCTGTTGAAAGTGCTGTTAATCCCCAATAAACAATAAACAAACCACAGGTATCTATTATGTCTGGATGACTTCTTTCCATTTCTAGAACTTTTATTTTCAAAATTGTGAAACCAATTCTCTATATCTTGGGCTCGAGAGATATTTTCAACTTTAAATCTTTACCTAACACAGCCAGTAGATGGCTCTAGTAGGCAGCGTGGTGGTTCAGTGGCTTCATCAATACCCGCCAGGGGTAACTGCACTGTGTCCTTGGGCAAGGCACTTCATCCCGATTGCCCATGAGGAGGCACATTGGGGCTGTGTACTAAGGCATACCGCATGTCAATGGTGCACTTGTCTTCAACCAATGCTAACCCTGCTTGTGTGCAGTTAGTATGTTAGGGAGTCTGACAGTTGCTCACCATTGCTCAGTGGTTCTCTCCAGGTACTCCAGCTGTGAAACTGTCCAATGTGTGCCTGTCAAACGTGTCATTTAACCTCAGTTAATAAATAAATAGATCGCATTTGCATAAATATTTTTTTGAATAACTAAAAAAAATTAATATTTTGCTTCAAACATAGCTTATGACTTTTCATTGGAATGAGCACAATGAGGAGAGGATTGATAACCCACTTCACAGCTAATCTATTGGGATTCTACCCTTGAGAATCTCAGGAAGTGGAGCTGTACTTGATTAAGGTTGTAATCAAGTTTTGTATTAATGATATAATAGGACCTGGTTCTCACTGCTTAGGGTGTGTGTCCTCAGATGGGAAGCAGTGGTAAACAGGCAATCAGCTAAACTTGACTTTTCCCAGTATGAACCCCCCGATGTGGAGCAGTGCTTCTTTACTGCAGTAAACAAGTTTTGTAGGATGTACTAACCAACACTTGGGATGGAAGTCACTTACAGTGGGCAGTATACCCCTGGAAGTGAAGCAATGTAGTTAGTTTATTGTGGTAAAGAAGCTCAGTTTTACTGATAAAATAGAACCCAGTCACCAATGCTTGGGATGGAAGTCCTCTAAAATGGGCAACATGGGTATAAATAATTGATTAAACTTGGCTTTATCTCCATGTTGTTGTCACGATCAGCCATTGTGCAGAAATATGTCACCTTAAACACCAATAACTAAATAAATAGTGGTCAGAATAGGTATAAATAATTGGTTAATTCTTTATCCAGTGCAGAGGATATCAAAATTTATTAGTTTAATTATTGTTTTATCAAATTTTCAACAACTCTCAACAAAACCATATCATGTGACCCCTCATTAGAACAAGCTCAATGAGCTCGTTCCAACAAGGGGTCACATGATAGAGTTTTATTGAAATAATATGAAAAAGAAACTTTTTTCCTCAGCTTAATTTGCATATTACGCAGGTGGATGCAACCGATTAATTAAATAAAGGGTAAAACTTTGCTTTATACTTGTGTTGCAGTCCTGATATATTTATTTATTTATTTGAGTTCAGTTACATTTTCGACAGCCAGGGTCACATTGTGTTGGACAGTTTTATGGGTGGAGGAAGCTGGAGTACCTGGAAAGAACCACCAAGCAATGGCGAGCAACTGTCAGTCTCCCCAACATACTAACTCCACACAAGCAGGGTTAGCATTGGTTGAAGACAGGTGCACCATCAACGTTTAGTATGCCTTAGTACACTGTGCCACCATGGGCAATCGGCAGTAAGTGCCCTGCCCGAGGACACAACACAGTTTTCCCTGGCAGTGATCAAACTGTAGACCTCTCAGTTTGAAGTTCAATGCCATAACCACTGAGCCACCATGCACCCTTCCTGATATAGCCATAGATGCTGAAAATGTCTTTAAACATCAATAAATAAATAGATAATCTTTATGCTTGTGTTGCTGTCATGATATAGCCATAGATACTGAAAGTGTCCCTAAACATTAATGAATTTAAATAAACAGATCTTTTTAGGCATTAATCAGCAATTAGCATAGTCAGTGTATTTGTCATGTCTGCTGACAAACTTCCAATCACACCAGCTGAGATTTCAACAAACTTCTTTTAACAGATAGTTTTGTCAACCCGTCACTTGATCAAGCCATCACTGAAAAAGTGTCAACATTATAATTTTAATATGTCAGGCGAGCTACACATTCAACAAGTTTGCTATTGATGAAATGAAGACATAAAAAATCACCTGAATTTTGTTAATATTTGTTTAATTGGAAGCATTTTAGGTTTGATTTTTCTTATTTGCCTCCAACTGCAGTCAGTATTTTTGAGATTTCTTTTCACTCTTAACCTGCTGAGTATTTTCAAAATATTTTTAGCACAACTTGACAACATCAAGTATGTGCTATTGGGGGTTGTGATCTGCCATCCGTCTGTTCGTATATCTGTACATACATCCGTACGTCTGCCCATCCACAATTCCTTTAGCACACCCTACAGGCTGCAGCTCTCACTCAATCAGTCCCAAATTTCATATGTGGCTTTAGGGCAATGCCCAGATGGGAGCTATCAAATTTTTCCGAATTTTGTTGAAAAACATGGCCGACAGTGGCCATCTTAGATTTGGCATATAAATTGTCAACAGTTCCATTAACACACCCTACAGGCCACATCTTTCACTCGATCTTTTTCATATTTCACATGTAGCTTTGGTGTGATGTCTAGGTGGGAGCTATAAAATATTTCTAAATTTTGGTTGAAAAACATGGCCGCTAGCAGCCATCTTGCATTTGGATATAAATTGTCCAACAATTCCTTTAGCACACCCTACAGGCCACAGCTCTCACCCGATCAGTCCCAAATTTCATATGTGGCTTTGGGGCAATTTCTAGATGGGAGGTATCAAATTTTTTCGAATTTTGTTTAAAAACATAGATTTGGCATATAAATTGTCAACAATTCCATTAGCACATCCTGCAGGCTGCATTTCTCACCTGATCTTTTTCAAATTTAATATGTAGTTTTCATGTGATGTCAAGATGGGAGGTATCAAATATTTTGGAATTTTGTTGTAAAACATTGCCGCCAGCAGCCATCTTGGATTTGGATATAAATTGACAACAGTTCCATTAGCACACCCTACAGGCCACATTTCTCAACTGATCTTTTTTGAATTTCATATATAGCTTTGGTGTGATGTCTAAATGGGACGTATCAAATTTTTCTTATTTTCGTTCAAAAATATGGCTGCTGGTACGGCCGCCAGCAGCCATCTTGGATTTGGCATACAAATTGTGAACAATTCCATTAGTACACCCTGCAGGCTGCATCTCTCACTCAATCTTTTTCAAATTTCAAATGTAGTTTTTGTATGATGTCCAGATGGGAGCTGTCATATTTATCTGAATTTTGTTGAAAAACATGGCTGTCAGTGGCCATCTTGGTTTTGGCATATAAATTGTCAGCAATTCCATTAGCAGACCCTACAGGCCGCACCACCCACCCAATCTTTTTCAAATTTCATATGCAGCTTTGGTGTGATGTCTTCTGTAGAAACTTGAGGGAATGACTTGGCATTACTGGATCTTTCTATTTAGTTCAGACCCTTCTTGGACAAGTTGAGTTGCAGTGTCATTGACACTTTCATTTATCAAATCAAGTCATGGCTGCTGTGAAGCAGTCACGAATAGATTTGATGAAAAATTCATCTAAATTTAAGTTAAGAAATCATTGGTCAAAAAGTCCATTCCATTTGCAGGAGCAAAGTTTGGTTAAAGGTGCCCAAATTATCCTAATTTCAGAGGCAAGAGATTTCATGTCCTGGGCAGGAATTTCCACCAGCAGCATGCATGGAGTTAACTGGTTGAGTGCTATATTATTTTTCAAAGGTGATTTGAAACCTGGGTATTTTTTTTTCAAAAATACTATGCTACCAGCAAGAGTAGCTTTAGTTTAGCAAGATTGTGTTCATACACATTTTCTTTTTTTACAATTTATTGGAGAGTGCTAATAGGCACTTTCCAATAAAATGCAACTAAACAATATTATATGAACATTTTTCTTCTACTGCTGAGCGAACATTAAGCTAACTTATATAGCATAAAGCCACTAAAGTGGCTTCCAGCACTTTTTAATAGAGCCAATGCTGCCATGATGTTGGCTTCTAGCACCCAACCAGTTAAACAGGTCTGTAAAATCTTTTTAGCATTATAAATATTAGTGAAAATAATAATAATAATTTACTTCTGAATTATAGGATATAATTCTTCATTGGAACAAGCTTGATGATTTCATTCTAACAAGCGGGGGTCATACATCTAAAATTTAGAAGCATAATAATACAGACTTTAGTTAAAAAACTGTTTCTCTTGCCTGCAATAACAGCAAACCATTTTGGTAAAAGGTTGAATAGGCTCATTCTTTGACATGGATTTGTTGTCTGGGAAAATCATGGAAATGTAAAATTTGTCATAAAAATAATGGCATATGCTTTCCAGAAAAAGTGTAGGAAAGTGCAGGAACCCGAGGGATTTTTTTCTGGGTAATGACAGGGGCCTAATATGAGGTCCCATTTCCAATGAGACCTGGGCATGATTTTTCCTGATTGTCAACCTCAAATTCTCTATCCCTCAAACTGGTCAAAGTACAAGGCCACCAATAAGGTACAGCCACCATGGACTGGTCACTTTCCACAGGTGGGCAATATTTCCATGGACACAATACTATTAGATTTCAAACACTAATTATGGAAATAATCCTCCAAACTTTAATCAATGAAGCACCGGGTACAACCTGCTGCTTCCTTAATTAAAATTTTACTGATGATTTTTATTACCTTGTAAATGCATGCATGGACGTCACTGACCATGCGTGGATTACAACCAGTCCACAGTAACTGTACTGTATAATTCGTAGGTATATTTAAAAAGGAGAGTCTGCAAACAATGGTAAGTATGGCGCACAGAACTGTTTTAGTATCGTGCTTGACTTGTTCCATCTTGACAGTTGTTTCTAGGCAAGTCTTGGCTGCCTATGTCTTGTCTAGACTTGTCTGGAACTGCAAAGTCATAGGATATAGAATGTCAATGTGAAACAAAATGTTTAAAAATCTCCTTGTCTCTAAGGGTTAACCCTTTACCCAACGTAATGGCCAAAACCGGCCAGCGCTATTCTAAAAAATCGCCAATTAATTTTCACAATTTTTTTCATTTTTTGTCTCAAAAACATAGGTTATGACCCCTCGTTGGAACGAGCTCGTCGAGCTCGTTCCAACGAGGGGTCATAACCTATGTTTTTGAGACAAAAAATGAAAAAAATTAGTTATTAAAGATTTTTTCTTGCAAGTGTCGTCTGCTTTTCACGTTAGGTAAAGGGTTAAACTACTTCTTATGAAATTGAGCAAAAACCATAAAAAAGAAACCAAACTATCTGTAATACTCTCTAATTTGGAAACATTCCTGAAACACGGTCCCTGGGGACACCAAGTGTCTAAATTTAAGTCCTGCCCAAGCTGACAGAAATTCCCCATTGTGGACACAAATTTTCCCAACACAAGATGAAAGGACCCTTTCAAGATAGGGGTAGAAACATTTCGGAAACCTGAATAGTGGAACTTGACTATTTTTGTTGCTCTCATGATTCAGCCATAGACACTGAATGCAATTTTAAACTAAAATCAATTAATCAATGAAGTAAGGCCATGGTTAGTTAATTTTCAGTTTAGCATTATTCCAGGTTATCAGAATAAAATACGGAATAAGGTTATTATTAATTATTAATTACATCCTCGTGGGGAAATGATAAAATATCTCTTTCCACAAGAAGCATATTTTGTCATTTTGCTCTTAAACACTGCTTCTTTGCCTGCATGTAGGTTGTCTCAAACAGTAGAACTTTCAATTGCCAGGATAATATACAGAACAGCCTACAAGAAAATGTACCATTAGTCAACATTTACCCATAATAACACCAGACTGTATAGCAATCTGACAAAAATAAGGCAATAATCTGGCATTTCAGTGGGTGAGGAAGAAACATGAAATGGTGTTTTCTCCTGGACTTTCAAGGAGGTGACCCATTTGCAGACCCATAATAAAGAAAAATGTGTTATTATTTCAGGCAAAAAACAAAATGTGGCAAATAATGTTAAACCAGAAATTAACTATGGCCTAATCAAATAAGTTGTTAATATTTAATAGCCACATTTTTATTTAAAAATGTGTATTTTGGAAAGAAAAAAGTGTGAAAGTATTGCTATTATCTTTTTTATAATTTTAAATTAATAAGGATATTTAACATAAGAAATTGATGCAACACTTGAAAGAGTTTCAAAACATCAGCAGCATAATGTAGAAAAACCAAGAAGAGAAATTGATTTATGTCCTGGCATTTTGGTTATGTTTCACGAATGAGTAATTAATTGGGAAAATCGACTGATAAATCATATAATTGTAGATAATTTAAAAGAAATTTAAGTGTGTTAAAACTGTACTTTGGTTTGTTTTCTTCACACTCACAATAAGTTCTGGCACACTTTCCAGAATAAAAAAAACCTGAGGAAATTTATGAAAGATTTGGGGAGAGACCTTTCAACTGTTTAATTACCTCCACACACTCCAAGGCACTCAGAATGTCTTGGACAATGAACTTTCTCTCAGTCAATCTGTCACCCCTATTTCTTCATGGACTGAACTTAATTTGTTACCAGCATTTGCTGTAGTCTGAATTCAATTTACCTTTCTGCTGATAAGGTCTTACTTATAGTGGAGGTGTGTTAGCTTTTACCTCCTTAGAGCTTTTTTCATCATTCAGTTGCCTTGATTGCTTTGATTTTCTGTTCGATGAAAGGATTCTCCACTGTGTAATGATTTTCTTAAGATATTAGCATTGTTAGCAGTATTTAATAGCTGTGATGATCACTTGCCGTGTCTTCAACATTTCAAAATCATTTTTGTTCTGTAACTGATGTATTTCATGGAATATTTTTCTATCAAACTCAGCTATTTACAAAATACTGGCAGAACTAGGGAAGTTTTCTCCTCATATGATAGAACTGAATATTTGTCTTCAGGCTTTACTTAGGAAATTCGAAAAGGTAAGGTAGCTAACTTTTTTTTTCAGCTTTTTAATTTTTAGGGTGTGTTTTACCTGAGTGTCACACCTGTATAATCTTATATTAATTTTTTTTTTTTTTTAACCCTTTGCCCACAAACTTTATTATTTTAAGTGTTTGTTTTTTTCACAAAATTTTAACAAAAACTTATTTGAACCCTGATTGGAATGAGCTTAGTAAGCTTGTATCATTGAGGGGGTCACATGATATGGTTTTGGTGAGATTTTTTGAAAATTCCTTTTTTTCAACTTTTCAGTTTGCAAATTACATGTATGGTAGCAGCTGATTGTGCTCATTCCAATGAGGGCATCATAAGCTGTGTTTTTGATACAAAAAATAAGATATTTCAGTTATTCAAAAAATTTCTTTCTTTGCAAGTGTCATCTTTGAGCCACATCAGGTAACAAGTTGAGGAAATCGTTATAATTTTCATTACCTTACGATTTTTATAACTGTCCTTTTTTACCAGAAACATTTCCCCTCAAAAGTCCAGCATCATTTCTTTGTCAATGCAATATTTATTTGTTGAGTAAAACAGTAGCTTGCAGACTCCTTTTTCAAGGAAGTTTGATTAACTCAATTGAGCCAAGTATTGCAGCTGAAAATATATAGAAAAAATTTAGCTTTTTTGTGGCATTTGTTGTTGGGAAATTGAATATTTTCATTGAAAATTATTCACAAAGCTAACCCTTTTCCTTGAATACTTTTTTTCAATAATATCAGCACATTCAGTGGGTCTCAGTTAATTAAAATTCATACTGGTTATTAGAATAAATTCTTAATTGCATATAATTGTCAAACACAAACCAAATGACATGTTAATTTCATGACTTATGGAGTATTTCTCGGTTAACCCTCTGCACACTGTTGTCATAATTCAAAAATTTAAAGCAGCCAAATTTTTCCCGTAATGCAACTAGGACTTTAACCAATTCACTCTTGTTTGACAGAGCTCAAAGCGCTCTGTCAAACAAGACTGAATTGTTTAATTTTCTCGTTGCTTTATGGGAAAAATTTACGGGTTGAAATTTTGATAATTTAACATCGGTGTACGCCATTTATTTGTCACAACTTTCAGACAACATTGCCAGTATTATTACATAACTACAAAAATCCAATAATGGGTTATTGGCAGTTGCCAATAACCCCTTTTTGGATGGACTCATCCAGTTCATTCCACACCTAAGGGGCATTAGCTTTATTTTGGAAGTGATAATTTATAAAATAATGGAAGTTGAATAGTGATTTTGTTCATAAGGTTTAACCCTTCTGTTGGGTAAGAGGTTAAATTTTCACTTAACGCGTTTCATTTCAGTGAGTGATTTTCTATTTCCTCAATTTTGTTTCGAA
This sequence comes from Pictodentalium vernedei, assembly GCA_031216915.1. Lineage (NCBI taxonomy): Eukaryota > Metazoa > Mollusca > Scaphopoda > Dentaliida > Dentaliidae > Pictodentalium > Pictodentalium vernedei. The sequence goes on along the minus strand of CM062296.1, from coordinate 689,592,865 downwards.
ACATAGCTTTTGACTCCTTATATGAATGAGGTCTTTCAAATCATTCCATGAATGGACTATAAGCAATCCGGTCGAAAGTCTCTGTCACTTTTCCAGTACTGTACATTTTAGCCGATCCAGTAATAACAACATAATTACACGTACATATTCCCCACGGGAACCCTGGAAGTGAAGCAGTCCTTGTTTACTGTGGTAAACAAGTTTTGTTTTCTTCTTAAAGTAGGACCCGGTAACCAATGCCTGGGGTGAATATCCTCAAAAATGGGCAATATGGGTATAAACAATTCACTTGGCTGGATTTGATTTTATATCCATGTTGTGGTCATGCTTAGCCATTGTGTAAAACAAGCCTGAAAATAAGCAGACTGTCATCTGCAGAATGAGGACCCCCAGAGGGTGAATTTGGTGATGCTACCCTGCACAGCCATCACTAAATTTACCCTCTGTGAACCTCAATCTGAATCAAGGTCTCAAGCCGAAACAGCAAGAGGTACCCAGAGGATAAATTAGCCCACTGTATGGGAGAGCATCAGAAAATTCACCCTCTGGGGATCTCATTCTGCAAATGACAGATTGCTTATTTCCAAGCTTTGTGCAGAAATATGTGGCCTCAAACACCAATAAATAAATTAATAAATACAAGTACATGTATACATATTTTGTTCAACAAACTATCATAGATCTATTTAGTAGCAATTAATGGGTTTAATTTTTAATGCCACTGAAACTGAATGAAAAGAGCTTCTTTTGGAGGAGTATATAAGGGTTAAACATCTGCCCCTTCAGTGAACTTTTTGTGTGGTTTACATCAAGGTAATGTAGGTAAAGTGAATTAATAAAAGGATTTATTGGCAAGAATATATTTATTTGGTTAGATGGAAATTGGCTTTCTTGTTATCACTTGTTCCATGATGAAAGCAAGTCATTACCTGGAGTATCTCATTATTACTTTCCACCTTGGGGGACTTCTCTACTGCTAAAAACATTTATCTATTACAGTAGAAGACAAAATATTTGATTTAATCCCCCCATGAAACCCTGGGAAGTGAAGTGGTGCTGATTTACTGTGTGTAAACAAGTTCTGGTTTACTGGTAAAATAGGACCCAGTCACCAATGCTTGGGGATGGTCCTTTAAAATGGGCAACATGAGTATGAACGATTGACTAAACTTCATTTTATCTCAATGTTGTGCTATTGTGCAGAAATATGTCATTAAACACCAATAAATAAATAAATAAATATTTGATTTAATGATAGGAACATTTTGAATGTATCACAATTTCACAAATTTGTTGGGGGTGGAAGAAGCTTTACTGAAAAATGTCAGCCTAATATACATTCATCCTTGAAATCTCTAAAACTGGTTCATGTACTCTCACCCTGATATTTCTTGTGTCATTTTGCTTTTGTTATTCCTTCATGTCCCTTTGTGGGTACCTAAGCCTCCAAAAATTACTCTGGGAGCTCCAGTTGGAATGAACCCGGTGGAAGTCCCTGGACATTCACATTTATGTATTGAGAACACACACAGATGAAATGAAATGGAGTGAAAAATATTCACTGCTGTCATTGGCAGCAGAAAAATAGTTTGTCCTTACTTCATTTAGCCTCACTATGCCCCTGCAGGCAAATGTCTCAGAAAGTGCTTGAAAATTTTCAAGACAGTCCTGAAAATTTTGTTTATTCAGGGGTGTGCAAATACTATGCTTTCATTTTAATTATCTCTTTGTTGTTTTCAAATTTTATTGAACTTGTCTGATGTTGGGTCAGATGTCAAGACATTGCAATGCTGCTTCCCTGCTTTACTGTTGAAACAAAATCCTATTTTTCCATTTAAGATTTTGATCAACTAGTTTTTCCAAGTCAATCCTGTTTGTTTTTTTTTTACCAAAATTATAATCTGATTAATTTTATCAGACACATACACCATATGTTAGGTGCAATGTGCACTAATTATGACACACTATGTTTAGTCTATAATGGGTCTGAACCAGGAACTTGGGAGTCTGATGGAGGTGTTTTTTTTAAATGCTTGCATTTCTTTTCCTTCTACAACGAGGACACTGTCAGTATCTTGAGTGCTGTAAGTTCATGGTAATAGTACACAGGTGAATTTCCACTGAATTATGTACTGACCAAGAGGATAACTCTGTTAATTTCATTTAAACACCAAACCATTTACCATACCTTCTGTTCAAATGTGATCTGTTAATTGCATATCACTTATAAAGTAAATTCCTGCTGAATGAATAAAATTATTGTAATGAATAAAAGATTTGTGCAGGCAATCACAAAGTTATTCTGCTTTAGTAATTCAGATATCAGAATTTAACCCTTAAGGGCCTGGAGATTTTTATACATTTTTTGCTATACTTTAAAAGTCTCCCTCCAGTAGCTTTGCAGTTATTTGTAGTCAAGTCTTGGCTGCCTATAGAGGCAGCCAAGGCTTGCCTAGAAACAACTGACAAGGTACTTAGAAAACCTGTTTTGAGTTTAACCGAACGATGCATGTTGGGGCACCTGTTCCTTTGCATTAAAATGTCACCAAAGTCAGAATTAGGCCCTAAAGGGTTAATCCAGTGCATCACTTATGACTGCATGATGAACTTATCAAATTGCTGTTTCTGTAGAAATCCCACAAAGTTAAGCAGTGCTTGATTATGGGTATTATTGTAAACAAGTTTTGTTTTAGTATAGTAGAGCCCACTTAATTGGATATCTCTTAATTAAATAATCTTGTTAATTGAATATAACTTATAAACACAAAACCATTTACCATACATGTACCTACAGTACAAATTTGACTTCTAGTTTATAGAGTAAACTCCTGTTAATTGAACAAAACATCCTGCAATATGTCAAGAAATTACCCCCCCCCCCCCCCCCCCACAATCACTGAATTCTCCTTATTTATAGATGTATTTGTCCTCAATACATTCAATACAATCATTTAATTGATTATATCTTGTTTGACAGGGGGCGCGGTGGCTTGTAGATAGAGGTACAGGCTGCAACCCGTGAGGTCCTCTGTTTGAATCCCACCTGCGGCAACTGCGTTGTGTCCTTTGGCAAGACACTTCAGCCCCATTGCCCACATGTGGGCATGGTGGCGTTGTGTACTAAGGCATACTGCATGTCGATGGTGCTCTTGCCATCAACCAATGCTAACCCTGCTTGTGTGGTGTTGGGGAGTTGACAGTTGCTTACCATTGCTCAGTGGTTCTCTCCGGGTACTCTGGCTTCCTCCACCCATAAAACTGTTATGGTCATGATTAGCCATTGTGCAGAAATATGTGACCTTAAACACCAATAAATAATACTTTGTTTGACAGAGCTCCATGAGCTCTGTCAAACAAATTATAATAGAATAAATGCTCCCTTTAGCACGAGAATACATCATGTCTATGGAAACATGATGATGTTGTTCAATTATTTTATCAGTCAGATTTTGAGCCATCGTGGTAGGAACAAATCAGGTACCCCTTGCATCAGTAGACCACATTGGTCACGAAACAGAAAAAATGCATGATCATCCATATTTGATGTTCAGTATTCATTCAATAAAGAATGTTAGGTGCATATTCAAATAGAGTGGAAATGCTTATTCGCAGGATCCCGACATAAACTCGAGTTAACGTACAACAAATTTGTGAGTTCATTTCATAAGAGATATTTTTCATCACTATAGAGACTTGGATGAAGAAGTTGTCTTGGATTGACCAAATTTGCCCTGCCATCAATAAAAAGTGACTGATCGCCTTCTGAAAATTCAGAGTACCTGGAAATTGGGTAATTTTGCATGAAACTTTGTGAAAAAAAACCTTATACACATTTTACTGCAAGTATTAAATGATGTTAGAGCTAATTTTCATAGCAAATAAAAATAAAATTAATAAAAAAAAACCGTCACATAAAGGAAAAATTGAAAGTTAACATGTTATTGCTTACAGTGAAAGGAGGTGATAACCAGTAAAAAATGATGTGGTTGTGTGTTGAGACATTCTTTCAAAAGAACTATTTTTCCATTTTGAGAATCGTTATAGAGGTCATTTTTCTAGAAAAGAACACTTTTGGGTGAAAACTCCACTTTAATTCTGTGAAGTGAGCAGTCAAAAAACAACTGTATTATTGACATTATATGGATACACTCTTATTTGTTTCCAAATGTACTTGCGCCAGAAAATAGTGAATTGGTTACAAGGGGGTAAATAAACCTTGAATTCTTCCCTTTGAAGGATGATTGAAAGTTCACAAAAATTATATAGCTACTGAAATTTTTGTTGCAGATTTTTTTTCTTTTTAAATTAATTTCTAATATAAAAAGGTATTTCCTCAGCTTTAGTGAGTTCTTTGCAGGTGAGAAAAATATATAATCAAGCAATCATGCAAAAGCACATTCATGTCTCTCCTTCTGACTTATTTCTCTTTGTTTTCACATGGATACTCCCTAATATCTGTAGAAGGAGAAGTGAATTCTCCCTCAATTTACCCCAGGGTAACAACATCAGTGGATGCTCCTTTTACTTGTTACTCTTAATTGTCATGGCAGGAAGCTGGTGGAGCAATGGTTTTGCATGCTCAAGATGCACAGGGACAGTGTGTGACAAGTTACAGCCCCCTTTGACCCTGTTTAACTGCAGAAATTTGGTACTACATGCATGTCTGGAGTCAATACTATAAAACTTTTACAATTGTATTTTGTAGAATTGTATTTTCTGCCTATTAATATAACTGACTATAAAGAATCATTACCATTTTAAAAGATCTGGCAGTTTGCCAACTGGCAAATTGCTAGATCTTTGAAAATGCTAATGGTTCATGTTAACCTATTTAAAGTCATAACTACAAAATACAATTCTAGAAAATGCAATTGTAAAAGTTTTAAAGTATTGGCCCCTGGACATGGCTAAGGAAATGAGGGTCCAGAAAAAGGTTGTGTCAAGTGCCATTTAGTGTAGTTTAATTGACGTTTTCTGCTTTTGGGTGGTTTGGATGGAAGCATAGTAGGGTTCTTGGTGGATTGCTCTTTGTTTTATGGTGCGGTCCCCACAGTATCAGACATATTCGTTCCTCTTTTTGACCAAGAAGTATTTTGCTTTCTTATGGATCATTAGCCTTTGCTAACAAGGGAACATTTCTCTGATATTAACTTTCCATGTGCTTTCATAACTCCTTCCAGGTCTCTACCAACTTCGAGGGAGCCACCTCCTTAAAGTAACTGGTTTGGAAGATGGGAATTGATGAACATCCAACTCTTCTCCGGTTCTCCCTAAGGTGAGGAGTGAACCAAGCAGGAGATGGGTATGTTCTGTGACACACCATTCTCCTTAACTCTCTCCATTGAGGAGAGAGTCAAGTGGGAATGAGGTGTGTCAAGGGTGTGCGGTTTGGAAGAAGTGATGGATCTCTCTTCTCTCCTCTCCTTCTACTCCTCCTTTCATTCCTTTGCTAAATGTTCTGTGCATCTTGTCATCTGACAGATTGGGTCCCTTCTTTCTTTCTTTCACTTCTCTTCTCTTGATGATGTTATTCCGCACTATTTTAGTTGATTCATAGGGTATCCACAATGTTTGGGTGGTGTCTAGTAAGGCTGGTTCTCTGTTCTTTCAAAAATCACTGCTACCTTCAGATTCCAGGTGAGAACACAAACGGCACCAAGTTCCATCAGTGTTTTCTTTTCATGTGTATCTGCAAGGAGCTCTTATCACAACAATTAACTGTCTATGCACACCTTGAGAGTGGAAGGTGTGAATGTTACCAGACTGTATATGAAGCATAAGGGTTATCATGGTATTTATGTTATTAATTAACAGTAAGTGGTGATGTGTGTCTGGTATTAAAACCGATCTTAACTACCAAATTATCTTCTCTAACATTATGCAACAAAACCTATCAGTTACATTATTAAGTGGAAGTAAATTCTCTGTCTTTGATATGTTATTTATTATTACTTTTATATGTTAATATCAGAAATACCCAATGTTGCTGGATAAGTGGTATATCAATTAAAACGTGGAAACAATGCAAGACGCTTATCCTCATTAAAGTGAAGTTAATGGAAGTCCTGTGCTTGAAGATAAATCTTAAAAGTTCAGTGTGCAGTGCATGTAGAACTGAAGTTTGACTTTTAATGCTACGCCAAATGTACTCTGTATCAAATTTTGTTATTTTAATATATTTTTTTCAAATTTTTCACAAAATTTCAACAAAAACATATATCAAGAGCTCATTCCACTGAGTGGTCACCCATGTTTTTTGTAGAAATTTTGAGGAAAATATTTAACTGCTCAATTTGTAAATTATATGGGCAGATGCAACCAATCTCTTAGGAAAAGGTTAAGTGAACCTGCCAAATAAAGTTTACCTTGTAGGTGGCTTTTGAATTTAGTGAAAACACATGTGTTCATTTGATAGATTAATTTTTCAAATTTATTTTTGAGAAGACATTTGCAAAACAGAGGCACTTGCTTCATTATACAGGTCTAGATTAAGTTAACAATTTGATATGTAAGGTATATTTAGTAGCACATTGTAAATAGAATAGTATAGAATCTTTTAACCTTTGCTTACATCTTCTCAGTCTTCAGGATGAAATATGAAATCTTGTTTGTAGGATTCCCAACCTCAAAAAGACACTAAACCCCATCAAGAACTTATCAGAGATGACAAAAATCACATCCTGTGTTATTTCCAAGACAATGTTACCCCTTAGTGCCAAATTTGAGTCCTACATCTTCACAAATGCTTTTGTATTTATGGATATAGGTGAAATGAAAACGTTCAGGGTAAGCCTGAAAGTTGGTGCTGTCATTGTTGTAACCAGAAGGCAGTGCAAGAAGGCCCTGTTTGGGGTTTATTAACTTTATCAACCCTGACACCCTGAATGGAATCGTCTTATACACTACTGTATTCAGTGAAATGGAGAAGACTCTTTTGCATTTAGGTGAGATTCAGTAATAATTTAATCCTCCAGCCTTATAGTAGTTTCAAGTTATCACTGCTCGTCCAGTCCAGTTAGGTGTTTATTGTTTTGTCTATTCATTTTTACTGCCAACTTTTGATTTGCGCATATTAGGATGAAAGGGTAAAATATAATGTCACAATAAAGTTATCATATTCTTAGTTTGTTCTTATCATATTCTTAGCATCAAGCCAGAAAATAAACAGACTGTCATCTGCAAAATGAGGTCCCCAGAGGCTGAATTTAGTGATGCTACCCTGCATAGCAGGGTAGCATCACTAAATTTACCCTCTGCAAACCTCAGTCTGAATCAGGGTCTCAAAACTAAACAGAAAGAGGTACCCAGAGGATAAATTGGCCCACTGTGTGGGATAGCATCATCAAATCCACCCTCTGGGGACCTCATTTTGCAAATATCAGACTGCTTATTTTCAGGCCTGCTTAGCATATGCTTCATATTCAGCTAAAATAAAATTTGCTTCTGTCAGTAAGGACTTATTTTGTTACAATTTATTGGAGAGTACAGGCAAATGCTCTCCAATAAATTCTAACAAATCAATTTTAAGAACAAATTTTCACTCCCTAAAATAATAGCACTCTACCAATAAAAAAGCTTATTTTTTTAACAAGTATCATGTTAAGAGGATACAGAACATTGCAGCTGAAACCAACCACCACCACCCCCCCCCCCCCCCCACCCCAACCCATCCCCAAATTATCTACAGCAATCAGCAGTGCTGAAGTAAATGCTATAGCAGACCTGTGTTCCATTGTGTATTATTTGTTATTTTGGGACTAGATGTCTCCCGCGGGAACCCCGGGAAGTTAGGCAGTACTTGTTTACTGTGGTAAACAAGCACAGTTTTACTGGTAAAATAGGACCCAGTCACTAATGCTTGGGGTGCAAGTCCTCTAAAATAGGCAGCATGGGGCATAAACAATTGACTGACCTTGACTTTATCTCCATGCTGTGGTCATGATTTGCTATTGTGTAGAAGTATGTGACCTTAAACACAAATAAATAAATATTGAATAAATATGGAGCTAGATGTTTAACAGCGACCATAAACGCCGAGAGTACACTTTCCCTCTCTCTTTCTATTAAATACTATACCTAATGTAACTTCCATATTCCACCAATACTAAAACAAAAATACAGTTTTAGCCTGCAAAACCAAGTTTATGACCCCTCATTGGAACAAGTTTATTGAGCTTGTTCCAATGAGTGGTCATAAGCGTATGTCTTACCACCGAAAAATAAATTTGATGTATTCAAGAACATTTTTTGCAAGTGTCATCTCCGATATTAATTTAAGGTAAAGAGTTCAAAGCATGGTGAACGCATTTTGTTACATGTAGTAATCAAAGAAGGGCCCTCCAGTCACAACTCCCTTCAGGGAGGTCTAACAAAGTGGTGGATCTCTGTTAAGATTGGACTGAACTGCTGAGAGCATTCTTGCATTATTGTTTAAGAAAGGCCGTCAAAAACCAGCATGATTGATAAACGTATTGGAAAAATATTAGCAGCTGAGAAGTCGCAGTATTCGCGTAGTTTGAGAAACATCTGTAGGAGTGACACAGCCAGAAGATTTTAGAATATGTGCTGTGGCAAGTGCGGTGAATCCACTTACTTAATTCAACATCTATTAAATGAATAACTCTCTTAATTGAATATAACTTCCAAACACAAAACCATTGACCATACCCTTAGTACAAATTTGACCTGTTAATTGGCTATAGGGTTTTGAGTAAACTCTTGTTAATTGAATAAAAGATCTTGCAATATGTCCAAAAAAATTACCCTGATAACACCAAATTCGCCTTGTTTACAATATAGTTAGTTCTATTTGACCTCAGTACATCCAACACTGGCATTTAATCTATTATATCTTGTTTGACAGAGCTCTACCATAGAGCTCTGTCAAACAAGATATAATAGAATAAATACTCAGTTTATCTTTGTAATACAGGAAATTGATTAAATGCCTGTTAATTGAATTCTCCTGTGAATTGAATAATTTTCATTGGCAAAGTGACTATTCAGTTAACAGGATTCTGCTGTATTTACTAATTTCAAAGGCTGCATTGTTTGGGCAATAAAAAATTACATGATTTATTGTTTGCCATAAATACATTCAAAGATACTCAGGTCATCATATGGATAGCATTGTTGATTACTTTCTAGTGTGAGTAATTTCTATGTGAAGCAGCTAATCGGAAACCTGATTAATTATTAATAGACTTGATAACAGCCTATTATTTTAATGGGCCTCACTTTGAAATAATGTCATTACCAAGAAAACTATATCAGTAGTGTACACAGGAGTTGAAGCCCGCGATAAGATAACCATCTAGACAAGACTTAACCTTTTAATACGAAGACCCTTCTCTCCTTAAAGAAATGTATATCTCTGTCCGGATTCCCACTCCTTACCCTATATCTGGAAGGATTTGGATGGATAGGCAGACTGATAGATTGTATTTGATGCGTAGTTACAAACACACCTTTCAAACTTACATGTATACAGGAATTGGGGACAGAGTTTGTATTCATTATGTACAGGGTGATATCGGATAGACTTTTACGCATTCATTTATTTGCTTATACGAGTGAAAATGTTTCTGCATTATTTCATAAGGCTTAGGCTATTAGTCCCACAAACAGCTCTGTGAAAGAATATTTGGGCCCTTTTAGTACCCTTGCATGCAATATTGTAAGTTCAATAATAGAGAGGTACAGATTTCATATCAGGGTAGCAACTGCACATGTGATCATTTTATTCAGAAAAAGAATGTTTTTTTATCTGTATCCAATTGGAATCGAGTTATTACACATGTTGAGGCCACCAGTTTTGATAAGAGTAATTGACTGGTAGAGTGCTGGAAGCCCATATTTGGGTTTTTTTCTAAAGCTCTGACTCTACAGATTAAAGTCTCCATATTCTGTGGAGGTGCTTCATGTTTTTAGCTCAACTTGACAATGTCAGGTATGAGCTATCGGGATGGGTTGTGATCTGTTGGGAGCGCGGTGGCTCAGTTGGTAGAGGTGCAGGCTGCAAACCGAGAGGTCCTCGGTTCGAATCCCACCTGCAGCAGCCGCGTTGTGTCCTTGGGCAAGACACTTCATCCCCATTGCCCGTGTGGGGGGGAAGATGACGCCGTGTACTAAGGCGTACTGCACGTCGATGGTACGCATGTCTTCAACCAATCTAACCCTGCCTGTGCTGCAGTGCGGAGTTACGATGTTGGGGAGCTGGCAGCTGCTCGTCGTTGCTCGGTGGTTCTCTCCGGGTACTCCGGCTTCCTCCACCCGTAAAACTGTCACGGTCATGATTAGCCATTGTGCATAAATATGTGACCTTGAAACCTCAATAAATAAATAAATAAATATGTGATCTGTTGTCCATCCACGCATCTGTCCATTCACAATTTCTTTACCCCACCCTACAGGCCGCAGCTCTCCCCTGAGAAGTTCAAAATTTCATATGTGCCTTTGATTTGGCATATAAATTGTCAACAATTCCATTACCACACCCCACAGGCCTCAATTCTCACTCGATCTTTTTCAAATATCCTATGTGTGTGATGTCAAGATGGGAGCTATTGAATTTTTCTGAATTTTGTTGAAAAACATGGCTGCCACTGGCCATCTTGGATATAAATTGTCCAACCATTCCTTTTAGCGCACCCTACAGGTCGTGGCTCTAACCCAATCAGTCCCAAATTTCACATGTGGCTTTGGGGCAATGTCTAGATGGGAGCTATCAAATTTTTCCAAATTTCGGTGAAAAATTTGTCAACAGTTCCATTAGCACAACCCTGCAGGCCGCATCTCTCACCTAATCGTTTTCAAATTTCATATGTAGTTTTGGTGTGATGTCTATAAAGGAGCTATCAAATGTTTCTGAATTTCATGTATAAATTGTCAACAGTCCCACTAGCAAACCTGCTGGTGGCATCCCTCACCCCATCTTTTTCGAAATTTCATATGTAGCTTTTTTTGTGATGTCTGGGTGGGAATTATCAAATTTTTCTGAATTTTGTTGAAAAACATGGCCGGCAGTGGTCATCTTGGACTTGGCATATAAACTGTCAACAGTTCCATTAGCAGACTCTATAGACTGCAACTCTCACCCGATCTTTTTTAAATTTTAAACTTTGGCATGATGTCTTGATGGGAGTTATCAAAATTTTTCTGCATTCCATTGAAAAAGGTGGAGGCCACTGCCACCTTGGATTTGACATATAAATCGTCAACAGTTCCATTGGACTGCAGTTTTTTGAATGATTTTTGTCTCCGATAATAGCACTTTACCGTATTTCATCAAAATATTTGGACACTTGAAATATTCGGACACCATAATTTTATGAGAAAAAATATTTTTTTTAACCTTCTATCTTTGGGACACCCAGGAAACCTGTCGGATGTGGAATGTCTTTTCGACCCAAGAGGAGTTTGGTAGTGTATTGGTATGTTTTCAAAAAAATTTTAAAAATATATTCTACATACTTATACTGATTTGTGTTGTTTTTCATTACAATTCCCTCATGTTATCACAATTAAAATCCATATAGTAAAGAACCTGAAAATAAATGTTTTAATGAAAATGCCTGTCTGAAGATTGATGTAACATACCAGTACATGCACTGCACGTGTATATTTCTATACAACATTGCAGCTGAAAACAAATCCCTCAATTTCCTGTTGAAAACTTCCAATTCCAGCGTGAAAAAAATACCTGCTGAGACGCAGATTTGAACGGACCCGATAAGTATTGAGAGTCCATTAATCTGCAGGAAAAATAAAAGTGGAGTGGAGCGCATTTTGTGTTATTTTTTTTCATTCCAAACTCACTGTTATTGGGTGCCCAGGCCAAGGTGAAACGAAATGATACCGACACTGGACAGGTAGACAAGTGACACTGACAATGAGAAGCCGACTTAGAACATGGCTGTAACAATGAATAATTGCACCAGAAAGGGCGAGATCAGCTGCCTTGTATTGACACATTCCACAGGGAATTTTAAAAAATAAAGAACAGTGTAAATGCAAGGGCAGATCCAGGAGGGCACCCCCAGCACCCCCCCCCCCCTCCCAGGTAGGTTTCTTTTTCTAAACAATCCTTCAAATGAGGCCCTTTGATGGTATCTTATGGTATCTTACATTCACGATGTACATTTGTTTACTTTGCTGTAGAAACTATGTGACCAAAATGTGATTTTAAACTATGCATGATCCTTTGGAAATGTGGCACCTGCCACAAAAAAATCTTGGATCTGCCCCTGTAAATGTGCAGTGCTTTTATTTAAGGTATCATCAAAAATCATTTTTATAAGAAAACATGAATAACATTAACAGCGTAATATCAGATAAATAACAGACAGCTGACTGAAATTGGGAAAAAATGTCTCATGACATAATGAAAAGGAGCGAACTATGGCAACCAACAGTTCAGTTCTATAAGGAAATTCCTGCGTTAATTTTCTGCTGCACCTCAAATTCATTCAGTTCTCTTTCATATTCCCTCTCTGACTCAATACAGTGCATGAATTCAAGGGGCAGAACAAGACATGACAGGTACCACTCTCAGAATAATAAATAATAACTGCATTTCGCATTTACATCTCAATTTCTTGTTTTATTCTAAACAGACTTTCAAATAACTGTGGCCTCAGTACACCCAACAGGCCCCATCCCTCACCTGATTTTTTTCTGATTTCATATGTAGTTTTGGTGTGATGTCTTTTCTGTAGAAACTTGAGTGAATGACTTGGCATTACTAGATCTTTCTGTTTAGTTCTGTCCCTTCTTGGACAAGTTGAGCTTCAGTGTCATTGACATTTTCATCTTTGAAGTGCAGTTATTTTGTCTACAAGGATCTGCCTTGTTACAATTTATGGGTGAGTGCTTATAGGTACTTTCCCATAAATTGTAATGAGGCAAAGACTTGGGAACAAATTCTGACAATCAAAAATAATTTAGCACTCTCTACCAGTTAAATAAATTACCAACTCAACAAAATAAATTATTATGCCTCACGTTTGTAACATCAGCCGTGATTGGTTAATTCAACACCTTGTAAAAGTAAAAAAACTGGAGTTTTGGGGCAAAACACGAGTACTATCAGAACGTTTTTCCCTGGAGACAAGAGAACGAAGAAAATGTAAGCTCCACTTCCATTGATCAGCGTCGATTGAAATTTCTCAACACCAAACGCTGGCTCCGTGTTCGTTTAACATTTTTCGTCACCGGTAGACACAAACTTACCAACAAATATATCATCTTCAGTGGGTGTGTTTTCAATTTTAACTGCAAACAATGAATTCAAAAGAATCAGAAATATTAAATACACACGTGTTGTTCACCACCTCAGTGAACCATCAATATGAGTTATGACCTCAATCAATTATATTTCCACAAGTTTAGTAATCCCTGTCCTAAATTGTTTCACTCCGCTTAATTCTTTCAACTGCCGTCGTCCGAGAAACATGAATTTATATTCCATTAGTTTATACCACTTATCACACAAGCATCGAAATGACGTCATGTTTTTGGATTCGACTACATTGTTGACTGATGGCATGCTGCAGTTAATGCTTAACATTATAACAATGAACGTACTTTTGTTCGGCATAATAAAATAATTAGAATGTTTCTTTTCATGTTCTATCGGTCGATAGTACCTGAGTTTCTATTTACTACTATCGACCGATAGAACATGAAAAGAAACGTTCCAATATTATTTTAGACAAGATAATTTTTTGCCACAATAGTATTTTTACCTACCATGTGTTAAACATGAAAAAATGAAACAATCAACTGAAACACTATTATAAACTTCACCTGTTATAGTGCAGTACAAGTAGAACAATGAATGGGGATTATGTCATGCATAGCACAAGAATGCAATACCATGACATCATGATCTTCATTCATAAAAAAACATTTCATAGATGCTAAATGTCAAACCAGATGCCACTAAAAACTGTAAGAATCCCTTCATGCGAACAAGTCAAGAAAGGGAGGAAGATTGTAAGATAAATAGGTATCGACCTCGTCTCTAGGTCATATATCACCTCTTCCTAATGGACCCGTGATATATGCCCATAGATTTTGACTTTAATACACCATCTTGTAAACCCACATGGTGGTAATAACCTGCCTGGTATAGATTATGAAATGGCAAGGCTTGTTCAAAAAAGGATTCAACAAATTTTAGGCTCCCTGACCACTGGGCTGTCTAGAGTCAGGCCAGTAAGTTTTGAGGCTGATGTTGAGATAGTAAATACATGTAGAAATTTCAGCATTTTTAGCTCAACTTTGGCAAAGCCAAATTTGAGCTTGTGCCATGGCCCGTCGTCCGTCTGTCCGTCAACAATTGGATACGGCTCGGGCTAGAGGTCGTATTTATGAACCGATCTTTACGAAACTTCTTGGGTACCTTTCTTATGACTGTGGGACGAGAACGAGTGTTTTTGGGTGCGGTCCGAAATTCAAGATGGCTGCCAGCTGCCATTTTGTACCGACGATGCAGAAATCTGTTTTTTGTACAGAACTTCCATATGAAAGCTCTGATTTGAATAATTTTTTGTATGAATATTTAGTACCATGGGATACATCACATATAATACAGGTTTTTTTCTCGTGCATAAATTATGCAAATTAGACTAACTTTGATGTTTTTTTGGTGTTACTTTCAGCACTGTAAGTGCAAATGCCAATACGGCTCAGGCTAGAGGCCGTATTTATGAACCGATCTTTACGAAACTTCTTGGGTACCTTTGTGATCACCGTGGGACGAGAACGAGTGTTTTTGGGTCCGGTCCGAAATTCAAGATGGCCGATGGCAGCCATTTTGTACGAAATTAGGTGCAATCAGATTTTTGCACAGAACTTCCATATGAAAGTGCTGATTTGAATAATTTTTTGTGTGAATGTTTAGTACCATGGGATACATCACATATAATACGGGTTTTTTTCTCGTGCAGAAATTATGCAAATTAGATGAACTTTGATTTTTTCTGTGCTGCTTACACACAGTAAGTACACATGTCAATATGGCTCGGGCTAGAGTCTGTATTTATGAACCGATCTTCACGAAACGTCTTGGGTACCTTTGTTATCACCTTGGGACGAGAACGAGTGTTTCTGGGTGCGGTCCAAAATTCAAGATGGCTGCCGGTGGCCATTTTGTATCGAAATTAGGTCTAATCAGTTTTTTGTACACAACTTCTATACGGCTCAGGCTAGATGCCTTATTTATGAACCGATCTTAACGAAACTTCTTGGGTACCTTTGTTATTACCGTGGGATGAGAACGAGTGTTTTTGGGTGTGGTCCGAATTTCAAGATGGCCACCAGCAGCCATTTTGTACCAAAATTAGAGCAATCAGTCTTTTGTACAGAACTTCTGTATGAAAGTTCTGATTTGAATAAATTTTTGTATGAATGTTTAGTAACATGGAATACATCACATATAGTACGGGGTTTTTTCTTGTGCAGAAATTATGCAAATTAGATGAACTTTGATTTATTCAGTGCTACTTATACTCTGTAAGTGCACATGTCAATACGGCTCGGGCTAAGGGCTGTATTTATGAACCGATCTTCACAAAACTTCTTGGGTACCTTTGTTATCACCTTGGGACGAGAACGAGTGTTTCTGGGTGCAGTCCAAAATTCAAGATGGCTGCCAGTGGCCATTTTGTACCGAAATTAGGTCCAATCAGTTTTTTGTCACAACTTCTACACAGCTCATATTTGTGAACTGATCTTCACGAAACTTCTTGGGTACCTTTGTTTTCACCTTGGGACAGGAATGAGTGTGTTTTGGGGTGCCTTTGTTATCACTGTGCTATGAGAACAAATATTTTGGGGTTCAGTCAGACCCACTGTGGGACTCAAAGATTTCTTTTCTAGTTTAGCATCTGACTGTCACCCACCTTTACAATACTTTACCTATACATTTGTTACAGGCAATGCTCAGTATTTATGTACAGACCGTTACAATACTTTATATGTACCTTTGTTATCAGGTCATTACCTAGATGTTTGTCATTGCTGTGTCACTTACTATACATGTACATGTCTTTGTCTTGACAAGTTGAGCTACAGTGTCATTGACACTTTCATTGAAGATAGAGTTTAAATTGGCACCTAAGGGTTATTTTATCTTGGAAATAATATGGAATGTTCTTTGGTCATCTCCATTCAATTCCTTATTGGGGTTTAGCACCTTTTTGTTCATTGTGTGTTTCCATTTTATATGAAGATTAACAAGATCAGCCCACTGAAGAGACAGAAGTATGTGTAGTATTATTATATTTTATTTGACAAAGATTTTTATTATCCTTGTTGGGTGTTGGTGTGGACATGATGAAATCTCACTTGATAAACAAGATGTTGGAGCCAAGCACAAGTTTTTCCATGGCCTGGTTTAACTGTCTTGCCTCAAGGGTGAGATTTTCCCACCTCCACACTCAATACCCATCAAAGGTACTTTTTCTCCCACCAAAGGTTAATGTGACATCATCTGGGTTCAAGGGCTTGTCATGCACCGGATTCCTCCCATCACACACTCAAAATCCATCAATTACTAATGTTAGATCATTAGGGTTCAAAGACTAGTCAAGTGCTTCTGATATACAGTGCTGTGATCACAAAAATGTTTGGACAATTTTGACGGGATCGCGACTGGGTTGCGATCCCATCAAAATTCTCTTGTCTGTTTTTCTCTGCACATCACTGAAGAGTATCACCCATCAGAAAGGAAATGCGTGAACACCGAATCTGAGACGCCATTGGTTTGTTTTTCTTGAATGGTCTTAATTTAAAATGTCAAATTTTGTAGAATTTGGTACTGTTGCTTAAAAATAAGATAATAAAAAACTGGTTTTAGAAAATGCCCTTCTTTCATGACAAGTATGAGATTTAAGTAATACAGGATGTGTCAAGACTTAAATATTCTTAACAAATAATTGCATGGTATTTTTTTAATTGACAGAATCAGATTGTAAACAAGATGTCATAATTTGTTTTTTTTTTAAATGTATTCAATCACTTCTAGAAATGCAGTCAGTTATAATTGAATGAAGTGCTTTCTCATTAACCTATGTGTGATTTTGTACTTATTTAACCCTTTACCCAATGCAGACGATATCAAAATTTATTATTTCAGATATAAGTTGTTTAAATTTTTAAAAAAAATTCAACAAAACCATATCATGTGACCCCCTCATTGGAACGAGCTCAATGAGCTCATTCCAGTGAGGGGTCACATGATATGGTTTTGTTGAAATATTTTGAAAAATTTAATTTTTTCAACTGATCAATTTGCATATTACGTGGGCGGATGTGTGCGATTCGTTAGGTAAAGGGTTAATGCCTAATCGATTAAAAGTATCAGCATTTCAGATATTTTTAACCCTATATTTTCTAATCTGGGGTCCTGTTGTGAGGCCTGGGAAGTTGTGCAGTGCTTGATTACTGTGGAAAACAAGTTCTGTTCTACAAGTATAATAGGATGCCTGGTGTGTGATTCATTTAGCCCTCCACACACTGGTGTTGAAATATCAAAATCTAATTCTCTTTACCGGGACGACCCGCGTTGTGTCCGTAGGCAAGGCACTTTATCCCAGTTGCATACATGGGGGCACGATGACGCAATGTACTAACGCGTATTGCACATCGCTGGTGCACATGTCTTCAACCGCTGTAACCCTGCTTGAGCGCAGCTTGAACAGAGTTAGGGATCCACGAGAAGTGAAGCAGTGCCTGTTCATTTCAGTAAACAGGCTCTGTTTTACTGGTAAAATAGGACCCAGTCACCAATGCTTGAGAGGTGCAAACCCTCTCTAACACGGGCAACATGGCTTATTAACACTCACCCCCAGGTCTTATTATTATTATTTATTAGTGTTTAAGGTCACATACTTATGCACAGTGGCTAATCGTGACCATGACAATTTTACGGGTGGAGAAAGCCGGAGTACCCGGAGAGAACCACTGAGCATCGACTAGCAACTGTCAGCTCCTCAACATTCTAACTCTGTTCAAGCTCCACTCAAGCAGGGTTACAGCAGTTGAAGACCTGTGCACCATCGACGTGTAGTACGCCTTAGTACACGGCATCATCGTGCCCCCGTGTAGGCAACCGGGATAAAGTGCCTTGCCCAAGGACACAACACGGGTCATCCCGGACGGGGATCGAACTCGGGACCTCTAGCATAGAAGTCCAACAGTCTACCACTGAGCCACCGCACTCCCATCCCTGGTCTTAAGTTGATACTCATGTTGTGGTCATGATTAGCCATTGTGCAAAAATATGTGACCTTAAACACCAATAAATAAATAATAAATGATGGCACCAGAGGGTTTTGGAGAGCACCAGAGGGCCGATTTTGAGGGTACCAGAGGGTTTTGAAATTTAACATAGAACCCTATGTTTAATTTACTATTCATTTGTTTCAATGAGTGTCAAGTGTGATCAGATTTAGTTAGATGTATATGTGGGTGGTTTAGATTAATGCAAATGTTTTTGTGCTTAAAATCAATCAAAATCCTTCAAAACTCATTTTAAATTAAAAAATATATTGGTTCATCCAGTGTACTCTACCTCCCACCCCCATCTTCAGGGTTAGAATATGATGTTTACATATAAGAGTTCGAATGTAAGATACCCCGCCCACCCAGGAAACTGGAAAATAGAGAAGTAGAATTCCAGGTTTCATAAAAAACAACCCCTTTTTAGCTTTACTGAAAATCTGGGCATTATTTTTGTGATAGCATCCAAATACTGGAATATCATCTGACATGGACAGGAGAGTAAAAAATAATTACATGACTTCATTCATCTGCATTGTTAACCAGACATAGATGCTGAATGTGTTCTTAAATCCTTTTAAACAACTTTATCTAGTAAGCAAGCTCATCAGGCCCCTTGGGGCCACTTGTCTTTTTTGCCATATTAAAAAAACTGCAATAAGTGTGGTACCTTAAAAACAGTTAAGGAAAAAAGTTAAGATAATTTCTTCTCAGGGGACCCTCTTAACTGATATCTCCATATCTGTCTGAAAAATATTCATCTGCAGTGCAAGGAATTACAACTTAACCCTTTGAACACATGAGACCGCTTTTACGTTTCACTAACATGATAATTCTTAATTTTATTAAGTTGGATGGCGGCTTAGTTAATGTGTAAAGTGTACCAATTAATATTTTCAACATGCAGTCCAAAGGCTGCATGTAGAAAATATTAATTGCTCTACCCTCAAATAATGAATATGGACTCTTCTAATTGCTGTCATTGAACTGACATGGAAGATACCATCAGGGTTCAAAAGTTAAATGAATCTGTCAGTATATGGGTTGAATTCTATACATACATGATCATATTTTCTACCTGCTTTCACATGTATTTTATTCTCACAACTGCCAAATTCTTATGGTGTAATGATCTCATTTTCCTGAAAAGAGAGGGGCTATTTACAATCTTTTATGACAAATCGGCTATTCAGTGAAAAATTGGAAATGTTTTTCTGTTTTGTTGTGTATTTCTTTTCCATCAAAGATTGAGAGGCATTGAGTAAACAGAAGGAAATAATTTATTCACCATGTGTGAAATATGTAGTTTATTGAAATATTTTTCTCACAAGGCAATACTTTTTGGGTACTTTCATGTTCAGTTACCTGAAGAATAATGAAAGATATATGTATTGATATATACATATTGTTTTTAACTCTTTGAATGTCATGAGAAGTTTACCTTCAGAAACTTTGTGACTCTTTAACTCTTCACCCGCTAAGCAAGCCTGGAAATAAGCACACTGTAATAAGACATTTCTCAACAATCAACACGTCACCTCTGGCTAAACTGGTCATTCCATTGTTTTATTTCTGAGTCAACAAATGTTCAAATTAAAATCTTTTACCCAGCCTTCCCTACTCAGTTTTGTTTTGTTTTTTTTTTGTATCTTGATCCTCCAGAGTGGGTTGCAGACAATTGCACATGTGGTTTGATATGCCACATCACATTGATCAGAATGGTGCATAAGTGTACATTACCTTTGACTCCCATGCTTTCCCAGAGTTTTTTGCATCCCCCTCATAATTTTTAGCTCAACTTGACAAAGTCAAGCTGAGCTATTGCCATCACTTCTCGTCCGGCGGCATACGTACGTATGTACGGGCATATGTACGTACGTACGTACGTACGTACGTACGTACATCCACAATTTCCTTTGGCACACCTCACAGGTTGCATTTATGATCAGATCGCTTTGAAACTTGGTATGCTTGTTTGGGGTGACCTCTAGATGGGAACTATTGATTTTCTTGAATTTCTGTCAAAAAATGTTGCCGCTGGCAACGTTCTTAGAACTTAGTTTAGTCAGACCTCAATATTTCCCTTTGGCACACCCTACAGGGCACATTTATGATCGGATTACTTGGAAACCTGGCATGCTTGTTTGGGGTGGCCTCTAGATGGGAGCTATCGATTTTCTTCCATTTCCATCAAGAAATGTTGCCGCTGGCAATGACCTTTGAACTTAGTTTAGTCAGGCATCAATATATTCCTTTGGCATGCTGTACAGGGCACATTTTTGATTAGATCGGTTTGAAACTTCGTATGCTTGTTTGGGGTTACCACTAGATGGGAGCTATTAATTTTTTTGATCTCTGCCAAGAAATGTTGCCGCTGGCAATGACCTTTGATGAACTTAGTGCTGTTGTTCATCAAAATTTCCCTTTGGCACACCCTGCAGGACACATTTATTATCGGATCACTTTGAAACGTGGTGTGCTTGTTTAGGGTGAGCTCTAGATGGGAGCTATCGATTTTCTTCCATTTCTGTCGAAAAATGTTGCCGTTGGCAACGTTCTTAGAACTTAGTTTAGTCAGATCTCAATATTTACTTTTGGATCACCCAACAGGGCACATTTATGATCGGATTGCTTTGAAACCTGGCATGCTTGTTTGGGGTGACCTCTAGATGGGAGCTATTGATTTTCTTCCATTTCCATCAAAAACAGTTGCTGCTGGCAATGACCTTTGAACTTAGTTTAGTCAGGCATCAATATATTCCTTTGGCATGCCCTACAGGCACATTTATGATCAGATCAGTTTGAAACTTTGTATGCTTGTTTGTTGTTACCTCTAGATGGGAGCTATCGATTTTCTTCGTTTTCCGTCAAAAAATGTTGCCGTTGGCAACAATCTTCAATGAACTTCATACAGTTATGCATCAATATTTCCCTTTGGCGCAGCCTGCAGTGCACATTTTTGGCTGGATCGCTTTGAAGCTTGGTTTGCTTGTTTGGGGTGACCTCTAGATGGGAGCTATCGATTTTCTTCCATTTCTATCAAAAATAGTTGTCATTGGCAACGACCTCTGATGAACTCAGTAAAAACTTAGTGCAGTTATGCATCAATATTTCCCTTTGACACACCCTGCAGTGTACATTTATGATCGGATCACTTTGAAACTTGGTGTGTGTTCGGGTGACCTCTAGATGGGATCTATTGATTTTTTTTCCTTTTCATAAAAAATTATTGTCGTTATCACCAGTCTTTGAACTTACTGCATTTGTGCAGCAACTTATCCCTTTTGCACTCTCTGCAGAGTATATTTAGGAATTTCCATAAAAAAGAGAGAAAAAAACAATGCAACAAGCAATGATCTTCAAACTTAGTGCATTTGTGGATTAACATCTTCCTTTGGCATGCCTCAGAGGGCACATTTATTATCAGGTTGTTTGGAAACTTTGTATGCTTATGCAGGGTGACAAAGATTGGAGCTATCGATTTTCTTTTCATTTCCATCAAAAACTGCTGCTGTTAGCAACAATCTTTGAATTTATTCCATTTGTGCATCAACATTCTTCTTTGACATGGCATACAGGCCACACTTATCATAGGATTGTTTTTGAACTTGGTGTGCTCATTAGGAGAGCGAGACCTTTAGAAAAGAGCTATTGATTAGCATTCATTTCTGTTTACAATAACCTCTGAACTTACTGCATTTGTGTATCAACATTCATTCTTGGATTTAGCTATTCTTACAGTTTACATTTAAAAATGCATGGATTACTCTGAAGTTGTGCACACAACACAATGCTGTTGGTACCATTGATCTTCAATTTTGCCATTTCACATATAACTTACCAAGTTCAAGTTTGTCAAGTTGATCTACAGTGTCATTGAGACTTTCATTATCTCTGGTTTTTAATGCAGGGACAATTTTATATACTATTTATTTATTTATTTATTTATTTATTTATTTATTTATTTATTTATTTATTTATTAAGGTTTAACGACACTTGAACAGCCAAGGTCATATCATGTCGGTGACAGGTTTACGGGTGGAGGAAGCCAGAGTACCTGGAGAGAACCACCAAGCAACGATGAGCAGCTGCTAGCTCCACAACATTGTAACTCCGCACTGCAGCACAGGTAGGGTAAGATTGGTTGAAGGCATGCGCACCATCGACATGCAGTATGCCTTAGTACAGCATGTACAACAATTGGGGTTAAGTGCCTTGCCCAAGGACACAACATGGGGGTCTGAATCAATCACTCAGATGGTCACACATCTAAGGACTAACCGGGCTTGACGTTGCTTAACTTCAGTGAACTGGCGAGAACCAGTTACCGCAATGCCACCTTGCCCTCAATTTTATATACAATTGACTTTATTTGGTGTATTATTTGGTGGAGTGGTTACACCTACTAAAATCTAATATATCTTTGTACATAAACATGTATGTGCATGTGTGCATGCGTGCATGTGTGCATATATGTGTGCGGGTGTTTGTGTGTGTGTGTATTTATGCTGGCAGGCCTTGTGTAAAGATTACATATGAGTCTTAATTGTAGCTTGATATACAGAGGGCACTGGCATGTGTGAATGAGTGCCAATCACTCAGGTTAATTAGTAATTAATATGGTCAATACAGAGCAGATGATGCTGAATTCATTCTTCTAAGAACGAACTAGCCTATTGTTTTCAGCCAATCAGACACAGATATCAGCGAAGCGGTCAAGAATTAATCATCATCTCATCATATAGTGTATTGGCCCACTGTGATGTGTGCATTTCACATTTTTGATACCTCTGTTAATTTAAGACTTTCGAAACCATGTGATATGTTTATAATCATGAGGCAATGTGCTATCATCATTGTGCAATTTTTAACAAATAAGATTAAATGGTAACACCACATGGTGTTGTCAGATCGGACTTGCCACCTTGGCCATTTCTGTTTTTACCATTCTCTGTATTAAGGATGAGCGTGCATAAAGGCATTAATTATTTATTGGAGTTCAACAACACTTTCATCAGCCAGGGTCATATAATATCACACAGTTTTATGGATGGAAGAAATCAGAGTACCTATAAAAGACTGCTGTAATGGTAAGTAACTTTCCGACTGTCCATCTTTCTAACCTTGCACAAGCAGTTTAGTATGAGTTGAAAGGCATGTGTTCCATCAACGTGCAGATGATGTTATTTATTTATTTATTTATTTATTGGTGTTTAAGGTCACATATTTATGCACAATGGCTAATCATGACCGTGACAGTTTTACGGGTGGAGGAAGCCGGACTACCTGGAGAGAACCACCGAGCAACGACGAGCAGCTGCCAGCTCCCCAACATTGTAACTCCGCAATGCAGCACAGGCAGGGTTAGATTGGTTAAAGACATGTGCACCATCGACGTGCAGTACGCCTTATCGTGCCCCCACGCGGGCAGTGGAGATGAAGTGTCTTGCCTAAGGACACAACGCGGTTGCCGCAGGTGGGATTCGAACCGAGGACCTCCTGGCTTGCAGCCTGCACCTCTACATACTGAGCCACCGCACTCCCTGCAGATGATGTAGGGCAGAATAGAACCTATGGCCTTTCAATCTAAAGTCCATTTCCTTGACCAAAATGAGCAACCCCACTCTCAAATAAATAGATAAAAACACTTGTAAATATTATCAAGCAATGTTTCAACAAGCCTTTGTTGCCGTTTATTATTTGAATAAAAAAACACAAAAAATTTCAGGAATGTTCAGATTTTCTTTTCACAGGAATAATGAAGGAATTGAATTTGTGGACTCCCATCAAAAACAAGAATGTTATTGAATCTTTTGATAGGGATCATAATTCAACTCC
Organism: Pictodentalium vernedei; assembly: GCA_031216915.1. NCBI lineage: Eukaryota > Metazoa > Mollusca > Scaphopoda > Dentaliida > Dentaliidae > Pictodentalium > Pictodentalium vernedei. The sequence goes on along the minus strand of CM062296.1, from coordinate 689,568,741 downwards.
AACTTTTGGGAGCATGGTGGCTCAGTGGTTAGAGCATTGGTCTTCATAAGGTCCATGGTTCAAACCTAACCAGCAGTAACTGGTGGTGCTGTGTAGTAAGGTATAATGCACGTAGATGGTGCACTTTCGTTCAACCAGTGCTAACCCTGCTTGTACAGAGTACATTGGAGAGTCTGAGAGTTGCTCACCACTGCTTGGCAGTTCTCTTCAGGTACTCTGGCTTCCGCCACCTATAAAATTGTTTGACACGAGTTGATTCCGGCTGTCAAAAGCATCCTTAAATCTCAACGAATAAATAAATTAAAAACTCCTAACTTGACTCAGTCCCTAGACTTGAGCATGATTTGATCATTATGAATAGAAAAAAAAATGATCAAAAATTGCAGAAACTTAACATTTTAGCTGATTTTACAGAGAAGAGAGTGTACATCTAACGGTAAATGGAAGTTATAGTCCATTACCACAGCAACTCTCATGAGGTGTATTTCTGTGAAAAGCATAATTTTTTTTATAGTATTTACGGCAATTTAATTTGATTCGCAGACATTGTCTTCTTTTTTCCTTGTCTCACTACAGTAGTTATATTGACTGAGGGCACCATATTTATCAGAACAGTATGTTTTCAATCCAACCAGGCATTGTATTGTTTTTCACACTTCATTAAGAGCACTGCAATATTGGTTGGCTTCTTCTCTGAAGCTATTTGACCATTGATCACGAGGGACTGCCTCTAGACAGAACCAATGTTTTGCGTAAATTGATTTTGTAAAAGCAATCAATACATTCTGAACAGATACAGGTCGCAGACACTTATAAATCACTTACTTTCATTCGTGTAAACTGCTAAATAGATTTGAGTTGACCCTTTGTGAACTCCTCATGGGAACCTTACAAAGTGGAGCAGTGCTTGATTACTGTGGCACACAGGTTCTGCTCAATTGATATAATAGGACTCTGTAGGCGATACATGAGTTAATAGCTTTCACAAGGTGGCACAATGATTATAGATGATTAGCTGATCTTAAATCTGTACATGTGTTACTTTCACTACAGTGGAGCCCATTTAATCATATATCTTTTCATTGAATGACACTGTTAATTGTATATAATTTACAAATGCCAAACCATTTACCATACCTTCAGTACAAATTTGATCTGTTAACTGGTAGACTACTAAATTATTTTTGGTTGTCAACATTTTTTCGCCCGTCTTTTCCTTGTTCAAATTTATGGGAGAGTGCCAAAAGGCACTCTCCCATAAATTTGAACAAGGCAACTCCATGCAGACAAAATATTTCACTTCAGAGATAATATGAAGCACTCCCACAGAATATGAAGCCTTTAAGTTGTGGCGGCACCTGCACTTCAGAATAAAGCCAGAATATGGGCTTCCCGCACTCTACCAGTCAATTGTATATAGGTAAAAGAGTAAACTCTTGTTAACTGAATAAAAAATCTTGCAATCTGTCAAAGATTTACTTCACGATCCATTGAATTCCTTACATTTATGGACATTCTTTACCCTAAACATCCAAGAAAGGAATTTAATCTATTATATCTTGTTTGACAGAATCTATTATATCTTGTTTGACAGAACTCAATGATATAATAGAATGAATGAACAGTTTATAACTAGAAAATAGGAAAATTAACCAATTCCTGTTGATTGCATACTCCTGTTAATTGAATATTTTTCTCTTGCAATGTGGCTATTCATTTAACAGGGTTCCACTGTATAACCATAGATGCTGAAAATCACCATAAACCCCAATAAATAAACCCTTTATGTACAGAATGCCAGTTCTACCTTGCAATTTGTGAGTTTCTCTCTCCAAGAACATACACACACAACACTATTTACAGCATAAGAGGGCAACTTAAAAATCCATTTAGAGTGAAGGGGTGTGGTGGCAGTGGTTAGAGTATCAGACTTCAGGGGCCTATAACAATTACCTGCATGGGACATGGTGGCACTGTGTGCCAAGGCCTCAACCACTGCTAACCCTTATTGAGTTAGTACGTTAGGGAGTCTGACAGTTGCTCACCACAGCTTGATGGTTCTTTCTGAGTGCTCCAGCTTCCTCCACCCATAAAACTGTCTGACACACGGTGATCCTGTCTGTCAAAAGTGTCATTAAACCCCAATAAATAAATAAAACACTGCTGCTCAGTGGTTCTATCCAGGTACTCAGGCTTCCTTCACCTGTTAAACTGCCAGCATGAGGTGACCCTGGCTGTCAAAAGTGTCATTAAACCCCAGTAAAAAACAAAATAAATAAATAAATTTAGAATCAAGTGGAAGAGATTTTGAATTATACATGAAATTCTACTTATTGAATGCCAGGCTGTGAAGATAAATTGTGTTCCAGCCTTCCATTGTTAACTGATGACAATGAAGAATTAGAAACTTCATGTCTTGTTTTCAAAGCTCAGAGAGCTTGCTATAATAAATAAACCTTTAAGGCAACTAAGATCTTCAAGGTTTTTTAGAATTCCACCTCTCCTTAATTGGTAACATTAAGTCTAGTTGTTTGACAGTCAGTTCTCAGATCTGTACAAATTTTCTGATTTTAAGCAAGAGAATCCTCACAGAAACCCAAGGAAGTAGAACCATGCTGGATAACTATAGTAAACAGTTTCTGCATTTTATTGGTATGAAAGGACCTTGGTTACCAGTGTCTGAGATGTGAACCCTGTAAAGTTGGGAAAACTATTGCATAAACTTGATTTTTTCCTCATGTTTCAGTCATAATATTGCCTTTGGTGTTGAAAGTAACCTTTAACACCAATAAATAAATTATATTAAAATATAAGTAAGAGAAAAGCAAAATGAAACTGTTTTGTCCATCAGTGTTAGTGCAGCAAGGCTCTTCACCCAGATTGTCCACATGGGGGCATGATGATGCCGTGAACTAAGCATACTGCACCTCGATGGGCGCATGTCTTCAACCAATCTAACCCTACCTGCACTGCAGTGCAGAGTTACGATGTTGGGGGAGCACACAATATGACCTTGGCTGTTAAAGTGTCGCTAAACCTCAATAAATACATAGATCGTAAGTGTAAGTGTAGTTCCTGAGATGAACAACCCAGATTACTGTGCATTATTTTAATAGGCTGATGATATGTTGTGATGTTACACACTTTTGAAAAGGGCTCATAGAGCCCTTTCCAAGTGCTATATCACAACACTTAAATGTAAAAGTCGACAAGCACAGAGCATCATCATCAGAGTTTACAAATGAATAACAACAGCATTTCAAGTAAATTTGCTCGGTATTTACTTCATCTCTAGTTTATATACGGAAAAAAAATTAGTCCCCCCTTTCCGCTCTTTCTTTTGAGGGAGAGCAAATGAGAGGCAGGTTCACCCAGTTTGTACTCCGCTTGTTTCAAGTAAATCATAGCTGTCTGATTTGGAAACCAGTACTCCTTTTGAAACAACTGCCAGGATAATAGAATCATTGTACAGGAGACTTGTTCCTGATTGTAGAGTGTTTTCAAGCCTCAAAGGGCAATAAAGTGGGACTTGGTGCTTTAAGGGTTAAATATCCATTTCATTTGATATCTTTTCCCAAAATAGATAAAGGTGCAAAGTTTATTCAGTTAGCAGTGATGTCTTCAGTAACCAGTATGAATATATAACAGAAAACACTTCTGATTATATTTTAACTGGTAGAGTGCTAAATTATTTTTTGTCCTTAAAATTTCTTTGTGCATCTTTGCCTTCTTACAATTTATGGGAGAGTGCCTGCTGGCACTCTCCCATAAATTGTAACAAGGCAAATCCTAACATATAAAATAATATCGCTTCAAAGATAATATGAAGCACATCCACAGAATATGAAGCCATTAAATTGTGATACCGGCACTTCGGAATAAAGCCCAAATATGGGCTTCCAGCACTCTACCAGTTAAATGGATTGGTATTGTATAAAATATGTATTCAAGAATACTATTTGTGTTGAGTATTGATTTAAGTAGAGTACACTGTATATTAACACTTGTAATTTTTAAAAAATTATCATTTTTCTCTTCAAAAACAGCTTACAAGTCCTTATTGGAATAAGCTTTTTTCAAGTCGTTCCAGTGAGAGGTCATAAGCTGTGTTTGAGAGGTAAAAAATAACAAAATATGGCACATCGATTGTACAATGCTTTAAGCCAGTATGAATTAAGATGATGAGTTGAAAAGTATGACACTTAACTAGTAGCTTATCAATGGTTCTCTCCATCCTCCTATTTCAACCACTTATAAATCCATCCATCCCAATATAACCCTGGTTGTTGAAAAAGTCATTAAAACCTTAATAAATAAATAAGTAGTCTCTTCAAGGAATGCAGTGGCTCAGTTGTTATGCATTGGACTTCAAACAGATCCCCACCATGGCTAACTGCATTGTGCCCTTGAGCAAGGCATACTTCATGCCGACAGTGCACTTGTCTTCTACCAATGTTTACCCTGCAGTATGTTGGGGAGTTTGACAGTTGCTCTTTGCTGCTCGGTGGTTCTCTCTGGGCATTCCAGCATCCTCCACCCATAAAACTGTCGGACAAGAGATGATCCTGGCCTTTTGAAAGTGTCATTAAGCCCCCAAAAATTAAATAAATACAGCCTCTTCAAATAATCATCCACGATGAACCATGTTTTTTCTTCAAAACCAATAGTCAACTTGTGCCCCCATTGTATTCTTTATTCAGTAACTTATCTGCCTCATTTCTGGTTTGCACTCCTCAAACCAAAAGTATTTTCCAAGTCATATCATGTTCATGCGGCTGCCTAGAAAACAAGAAATTGGTAAGATTTGATTGTGTTCTTCATTTCCTGAATATTCAAGCCTTAAGCTAGGTGGAAGGTGATAAAATCTAAATTGGCCATAAGCCTTGGGATCTCCATATTGATTCTGATCTGTTCATTATTGACACAGTGGATGCCAGAGCAAATAATCTATGCTGTTGTAGTAAATTTACTTCTGCTGCTTTCTCCAGGCTGGCGTCTTAACCATCAGTCTGCTGTGTGTTAATTGATAGAGTGCTAAATTATTTTTTGGTTGTCAAAATTTGTTGGGCATGTCTTTGCTTTGTTACAATTTATGGGAGATTGCCTATGGGCAATCTCCCATAAATTGTAACAAGGTAAATCATGAATAACAAAGTACTTTCACTTCAGAGATAATATGAAGCACGCCTACAGAAAATGAAGCCTTAAAGTTGTTGAGGTACTGACTTCAGAATTAAGCCCAAATATGGGCTTCCAGCATATTACCAGCTGAAGACTGTTGATAAAATAAAGATATCGACATAGATTTTCCTCTCCTTTCAAATTTTGTAATACAGGGTTCAAAGAGGTACTTCAAAGCACTTAAATTTTAAAACTGAAAGTCAAGGCCATCAAAGTGCTTGAAAATTGTTTCTCATGCATGGAAATAAAGAGCTTATATCATAACCCATTAGCATGTAACGCTACTTAACATTGTGGTGACCTATAGGAAAAACATGTAATGATGTTTCTCCACCTTCTCTGTTTTTATTATGCCAGCCTTGCTGTTTACATTGTAACCAAATTTCCATCAAAATAAATAGCAACAATTAATGGGTGACCTCTCAGTGTTTTTTAAAATTGAATAAATAATAAAATTTGATCATTGATATTTGTGGATAGGGCCATTATGTTAGGTAAAGGGGTACATTAAGAAACTCTAAAATGAGTTGATCAGATTTGAATATCAAACATGCCATGTTAACATTCAGGATAGGTTTACAAAGTCTTTTTGATATTTTTCTCACTCAGGATGTCTGTATACAACAAGGGAGATAATTTGTAAATTTGGTGTTATGTTCTTCAACTTCCTAAGAAAAAACAACTGGAATCTTCTGTTTTTCGAATTTTAGTAATTACCTAATTTCTGAATACAAGAAAATTAAAATTCAATTGATTAAATCTTGTTTTTATGATGTTATGAATTATGTACTCCTTTATTCATTTAGGATACCAAATGGTGTTGTTAAAACATGAACAATTTGATATTTCTCTCTCAGTTTTCCTGAATCCACAAAATATCATAATCAGTCAGCACAAATTTCTCTTGTTACCAGCAAGTAATTAAATGGTCAAATTTTTTTTTGAATGGATGTTAAATGGGTTGATGCTGGTTAAAAATGTGTGATTAACAAAGTATTCTTTTATCTGGCTCGCAGTTTAGTTGCATGTACTGAACTGTGCATATAAATATTTTCCTTTATATGTTCTGATATTAAACTGCCGCTGATGAAAATTGTCTAACAGTTGTCAAAACCTGACTGGTGAAATATTTCTTGCAATTAGCAAGTGATGAAATTTGCTGCATTTTGTTTGCAGTTCTTGAAAATATTTAGAATAACAGTAGCTACTACTCCTGCCGAAATAACTTGCTCCCTGAATGTTCAAACTGAAAGAAGCAACATCTTAAGGTAACCCCAAGAATTGGAGCAATGCTTGTTTCCTGCAACAGACAAGTTTTACTTCACTGGTACTATGTTCTTTGGAACCTAATAACCAATGCCTGGTGTAGTGGACGACATAGGTATAAACAGCTACTAAAAGAACCATAAGAAGTGGAGCAATGAAATTTTCTTTTACTGCGGTAAATAAGTTAATGTCTAACCTCTTGCCAAAGCTGATTTTCACTTCTTCATCACAGATGACTGGATGAGTGGTTTTGCTGAATCTAGCTATGTTTCCAGTTGAAATGTTGTAAGATGACTGCAAGAAGACTCTCTTTTGTAACCATGCCACAAAATTAGCAGTTCAGAATTTGTCGAAAGAGGTCATGTTACCTCTTTATGTTGAACATTAAACTGTTTTAACAGTATTTTGTGTGTGCTGTAATTAGGCGTGTAAATCCCAGGAGGGTGTCAAACCTCTAAAATCGTCTGAAGACACATTTTGTTGTGCATTTGTCAAGATAACCTAAGAACACCTCCTTTGCAACCTTGCACAACAGGAACAGTTTTCAAAATATTAAGTGTTAAAAGCTCCCACCACTCCTGTACTATACCTTAGTTTTTAAGGCCAGTTAATTCCTTCGTTCTTAAGGCCCATTTATCATTTTTGTGCTGAGAATTCTGCTGATTATCTGAAATAATTGTAATCAGTTGAATCATTGACATTGGCATCAGGAAGGTGAATCCTTATTGAAGATCTCTTCCTATTGTTTAACAAGGTCAATTTCACATACCACAGAAATGTAGTTTGGAGTCTGCAGGCTATTAACTATTCTGACCATGTGTTATTTATTCAGGATTTCCCCTTGTCAATATGGATTGATAGTTAATTCAGTTTTATCTTTACTTTTATTGCAACAGATTTTTCTGACACAAAGTACAAAAGTGATGTTTCATTTCACCCCCTTATTCATTTATGGTATTACAATTTTCTTGACAACAGTGGCAAAAAGGAGAATGAGTTGCCCCTCCCATACTCTCCCCAACTCACTGCTAAATATTTTGGCTGCTGCAATTGGTAACTGAAAAATATTCTCTCCCTTGCTCTCAGAGATGAGGGTCCAGGCAATACACGCATGTAAATTTTGAAATTTTCAAGACAGTCAAAGCTCCCCAGGTACATTATTGAGGCTAAAATAAGTATAAATTTGAGTGGTGGCTGAATATAATAAAACACAAGAGGTCCAGGCAATACTATTTTGTTTTGAAGTTCAATGCTCTGACCACTGGCCCACTGCATGCCCTATCAAACAAGATATAATAGACTAACTGGTTGAGTGCTAAATTATTTTTCAAAGGAGATTTGAAACGTGAGTATTTTTTTTCAAAGATGCCATTCAACCATCAAGGGAAGCCTAAGTTTTGCAAGATTTTGTTCATGAACATTTGTTTTGTCACAATTTATTGGAGAGTGCCTCTTGGCACTCTCCAATAAATTGTAACAAAACAATTTTATATAAACATTTTCTACTGCTAAGAAAACAACAAGCCTATGCAAATCATTTAAAGCCACTAAAGTGGCTTTCAGCACTTTTCAATAGTGCCATGATAGTAGCTTCTAGCACTCTGCCTGTTAAATGCCTGTTCCGAGTCCATTACTTTAAAACTTTTACAGTTGTATTTTTCAGAATTGTATTTTCTATTTATGAAAATAACAAATTGAAATGAACCATCAGCATTTTCGAGGATGTGGCAATTTGCCAGTTGGCAAATTGCCATATCTTTTAAAATGCTAATGATTCATTTCCTTCATTTATATTCACTTGTAGAAAATAGAATTTGGAAATACAATTCTAAAAGTTTTTCTGGATATACTGAGGCCAAATTTTAGGTCTGTAAATAAGGGGAATTAAGTGATTGTCAAGGTAATTTCTCGACATATTAGAATATTATCAAACAGGAGTTTACTCTATAACCTATATGCAATTAACAGATCAAATTTGTACTGAAGCTGTGGTAAATTGTTCTGTGTTTGGATGTTATATCCAATTAACATGGTTATTCAAATAAGTGATATTCAATTAAGTGGGCTCCACTGTTCTGGTGTTAAGTTATGGTCATTTTTTTAATTTTGATGGGTTAAAAGATGTGAGACCTTTCCCATCGCTTCTTGGCTGATAAAGAATATTATCGATAAGAAAAGTAGAATTCATTAAATTTGATTGACAACCACAGAAGATGTAGAAGATCTGACTATTCTTTGACTAAACAAAGTGTGGTGAAAGTGAACCTAATGTACATGGAATGATAACAAACTTGCGCAAGATCTAATTTACCTTACTTCACCCTTTACCCAAAGCACAAGATATCAAAATTTATTATTTTAATTATTGATTTTTAAAATTTTACAAAAACTTTCAACAAAATCATATCATGATATTTCTCATTGGAATGAGCTAATCGAGCTCATTCCAATGAGGGGGTTACATGATATGGTTTTTGTTGAAATTTTTTTTTTTTTCTACTGCTTAATTTGTAAATTACATGGGCAAAGTGGCAATTCAATTTGCCAGAGAAACATATTCACCTAACGGGGTGATCCTGTCTACCCAGCCACTATTGTTCTGGTAGAAGTGTGAAACTTTTCTTGTTCAAAGAAATGCCGACTATAGTGGTTTGTTCAGTTGGGAATTTAACTGCAAATTCAGAGGACTGTGTGAGTAGAAAGATGACAAAAACAAACATAAAAAATTCATAATTTATTAATTATTTATCATACAAATACAAATTTTATACCAATCTCATAATACTCATCTGGTAATTATTATACACATTAATGAAGATCATAATAATAATTATCTCATAAAAATACACATTATCTCATACATAAATAATGATGAATATTAATAATAAATAACATTAATTATTATTTGAAAAAAAATTAAATTAAAATGTTACATTAAAAACCGGTGCTGTGGGACACAGAATCTAAATATTGAAGGAGGCTAATATTACCCTCCCGAAGTAGACGTTGGAAATGCCGGATGGAGCAATCTACTTTTCTGTACTTCTTCCTGGGCGTCCGTTTTCCACTAGCATTAAGTTGTAGTATGGTTGTTTACTGGTAAGCCTGTTCTCTTTTCGACAAATCTATCATCCTGTATATGTTGGGGTGTGACTCGGCTAATGCCAGCTACAGCTTCCGATGTCAGCTTTCTATATGATTAGTTGTTCTGGGTCCAACTGAATCGTAGTGATTCCACATTTCTGTTCCGTGATGTCTCTCCACCCAGTTCTCTGTAACATAGTCAGTAACTTTTATCACGTTGTTGTTAACAGCTGTGTCATCTATCATTGGGGCTTCTTGTAAAGTAAAAAGCCAGACATCACTCACATGGTTGACTGGAACAAGTGGAAGGGCTATAGCTCATCGAATCAGAGTCTTAACTTCATCGTTGTCTTGATGCTGTCGCTGAAGGTGACAGTTCTGTGCCCTTCTCCCCCACACTGCTTGGCCATAATGAAAAAAAACACCCTTTGAGTGTAGCTCTTGGAAAAGTGGTACATAAGGCATTCTTGACCGCTGTCTCGTAGTCGGTGATGATGGTGTTTGGGTCGATGTGTATACCAGAGTCTGCTGCTTTCTGTTTTATAAGATGAAAAAGACGTTGGTATGTTTGTTGAGTTTTATTTGGAAGAAAAGCATGGATAATACTATAGTATAAAATGTTGGTATCTTTGAAATAACTTCGGGATGAGTTTCATGAGTTCTATAAGCTCTGAAAAATAACAAAAATACACGTTAAAAACACATATTATAATTGTACATTTATATCATAAGGTCAAATCTCAAATTTAAAATTTGGGGTCAAATCAAATCTTGGATCATATTGAATCAAATCTCACACTCTTCAAGTTGTAGATATTAATAAATGTGTATTCTTAGTCTCCACTCAGTTGTTCTAAGCAACCTCCTCTCTTCTGCTTTTGGCAAATCGGTCAAAAATGGTGAATATTAAAAAAAAATATATAATTTATATCAAAGGAAGAGTATACATACTTGAAATTTCCTCTTGGTATAAAGAGGTGTTATCGGTTTTGAATCGCACATGACTGTCTCTTTCAATTCTGTGATGAACACATCTGCCGCAATTTTGCCAATGTCAGATGTATGGTTGTGACTGCCATTATATGTGGTTATCATGTCACTAACTGTATTTATGGTAGCTCGGCAGTTCTTTTTGCAACAGCGCCAGTGAATACTTTGAGGTTTTCTAGTCTTGATGCTAAATTTATAATTATCAAAAATAAGATATTTTCCTCCTCTGCCATTAGGAATAAAATTTACATTTACTTGAGCATTTGCCATTGAAAAATATCAAATGCAAATGAATGAAAGTGCTGATGCTAAGATGCGTAGCTGTATATATACTAAAGTTACTGAATATTATCAATTAAGTCTGGAGATGAAACATCAGGTCACTGTTTTGGTATGGACTATAACCTTCACCCAGGTGTTAATTAAAACTAGTGGGCTGGGTGAACAGGAATAACCCCCACCTAACACTTTACCTAACGAATCAGCTGCATCAGTATGTGTAATTTACAAATTAAACAGTTGGAAAAATATATTTAAAAATTTCTTCTTTTAAACCATATCATGTGACCCCTCATCAGAATGAGTTCATCGAACTCGTTCCAATGAGGGTGTCACATGATATGTTTTTCGTTTTTTGGTTTTTTTTAAATTTGAGAAAAAAACTTTAATTAAAATAATAATTTTTGATGTCCTGTGCATTGTTTAAAGGGTTAAACGTAATGTACAATTAACAGTAAACTTCCTTGAACTATTCTCTCATCAGGTCTCCCATGCAGGAGAGTTCAGGAGTATGTTTCATAGAATTTTGAGAATGTTTTGACGTTTCAAAATTTTTCGAATCGATGCCACTCGAAGAAATTGAATTGAATCATACACCCAAATTTTGAAGCTTTGCTTGGCCCTATTTCATATGTACATTGAGTAATAGCTTCATTTTGAAACTGCCCCTGTTGTACATTTGGAATTGTTTTAAACTCCTATCCATCTTCCATGTGGGAAGGGCAGCTTTAAGATATGGAAATCCCGACATTGAACAGACAGACAGACATGTTTATATCCCCACTCACACACACACACACACACACATACTGATGCAGATAACCAACCGAGGTACTTCGGTACATGCCTAGGTATGTTGGTGTAAATCTAGCCTGTGTGTTTCTTATCATTTTATTTTTATACATGGTAGGAGTTTGTATGACATAAGTAGTCCTAAAATATAAAGACTGATTCAACCTACCACAATACCAAGCCTGATTATAAGCAACTTGTCATTTGCAAAATGGGGTCCCCAGAGGGTGAATACAGTGGGCCAATTTATCATCTAGGTACATCTTTCTGTTTTGGCTTCAGACCTTGATTCAGACTCAGGTGCACAGAGGGTAAATTTTGGGTAGCATCACCAAATTCACCCTCTGGGGACCTCATTTTGCAGATGACAGTCTGCTTATTTTCAGGCTTGCACAATACATAACTAAATCCATACATGTGAAACTTGGATTTGTTATGTAGAGGTCGAGGTATATGGTTTTAGACCAACATATTGAGGTGTTTGTGGCCATGATGACACCACAGCACTATTCTGTGGTACCACGATATTCTGCACCAGTTTTTGGAATCCATTACCGGGGTATACATACAGAGTTAACTGGAAAATAATGACCTCAGTATTTTGGGAGTCCTTGGTATCTTAGAGAGTTGTTCTATGACATACCGCGGAAGGATAGCTATACCAATACACACTTACTAATTACCCTCACATACACACACCTCAATAATTTGTACTAGTCAAATGATCTGGATTAATTAGTATATGAAATTTAATTGTGGCCTTGTAAAAACATTATGGCAGGATACAAAATGTACCTTTTACACTGGTTAACATGCATTGTTTCAGCTGAGGTGTATCAAATATGTCAGACATCTTGTAACAAAGATCAGACTGTTGTGATTTTATTTTTAAAATGGTTCTTTTACATTAACTTTACCTGTAGACCACACGCACCAGGTCATGTTTTGCCAATAAAAGTTTCTTTGATCAACGCAATGGATATTAACTTTCAGAAATCTGATAGCTTGGAATGTTTTTTTGCTGCAAATTGAGTTATTTACAATCTTTAGACTGTGTTGTTAATGATTTCTGCATAGTTACTTTGAATTTGTAATTCAGTGACCAATTGCAACTGTTCATGCTTAACATCAAGTGCAGTTTTTTTTTTCCTATTTTATTTAAATTTGTGATTGGTATAAACCTATTTTTCAGTGCATGTAGGGTGCACTTTTCAGTCAGAGGGTAATTTGAAGTTAGCTAAATATCCTTAACTCCTTGCCTGTGGCTGGTGGATATTCCAGCCCAGGACAGGATTTCTCTTACTCCTGTAATAATTATAATTTGGACACATGTAGTCCAGTTTTGAGCTCTATCAAACAATAATGATTTGGATATTCCTGCCCAGGACAGGATTTCTCTTACTCCTGTAATAATTATAATTTGGACACATGTAGTCCAATTTTGAGCTCTATCAAACAATAATGATTTGGAGAAATTCCTAGCTGATTTATGGGAAAAAATAGCTGCTTGAAATTATGTTATTTGACACCTGTGTGCAGAAGGCTAATTGGATATTCTTGGGGTTAAATATTTTGTGAAGGTCAAAATTGGGCTTTAGTTAACATGTTTCATTGAGTTTGTATTGGACATGAAAGGGGAGTGTATTATTACTAAATTGCCGCAGGGAGGATATTCCATCCAATGGATAGTCCCAATTTCTGAGAAAAATCACAGGAGTTACAGACTTCAACTATTAAATAATAACACTGCTTGGGCCATTCACTGATCTGCTATGGTCCTCTAATGAATAACAAGTTTGTTGTATCAAGTGGTCTTTCAACAGAACAGTTTGTTGTGCCTCATTTTATGTTGTTTTTTTTTTCATTTTAAATTAATGTACCTGTAATGTGACTTCTAGACAGTTGGCACTACAAAGCTGAAATTGTCAGGAGTTGCTGAGGATACCTTGAAAAATTTCGTGCACACCATATTTTCGTTAGAAGAATGAATATCTGTTTTCTGACTGTGTTCAGCTATGTAGGTGGTTGAAATGAGAACAGTCACCATGATGAGGATTGACTGAACAACCTTGAATCTCGCTGTGAAAATAGGAAGTATATATCTATCTCTCTCCATACAAAAGGATGTCCAGAAGAGAATGAACTTAACTCCTTGCATGCTGCTGTCGGATATTCCCACCCAGGACAGAATTTCCCTTGCACTAAAATAAGTATAATTTGGACATATTTAATCAAAGGTACCTCCTGCAAATAGAATGTACCTTTTCATCAGTGATTTCTTGAGTTAAATTTAGATGAATTTTTCATCGAATCTAGTCATGGCTGCTTCACAGCCATGACTAGGTTCTATGAAAAAATATCTTTAAATACTCAACAGATTAAGAGTTAATTCTCTATGCAATATTCCCCTGGAGCTGCCATGATCTGATGAGTAAATAAATAAATAATTGTACAAATAAATAAATTTTAAATGCCTCACAAAAACAGCAGGAAAACTGTCATCATGCAGTAAATTGCATCTCTGCATTCAGATCATATCATGTTATGATTCATTTCAAGGTAATGACATAATTAAATTCTTTTTCTCATCTTGTTAAGTAATTATATGTTTAATGCTGTTTTTCCTTTTTTTGTCACCACCAATAAAGGTTCTTAATTAATAAAAAAAAAAATGCCTGAAATTCAATAACTTTGAAATTGTATATTTGATCACATGGATCTTTGTGTGTCTGGTTGGATGGACCTTCAGACTTCCTAACACATTGTACTTTTCATAATTATATCCATGTAATGTCTCACCACACAAGTATTGATGATAATACTGGCTTTTGAACCTGATATTCTGCAGTTTGGGTCTGTATCCAATTATAATGGTGTGTTATATAGTTAATGCTGTAATAGGTAAGTGTAGCAAGTAAATGTGTAATTAGGATTCCAGAAAGTTAATTCACCCTTTCCTTCTGTTCAGTGTTTCTAGAAAATGTTTGGATTCTTTTATGAAATCCATCAGATATCAATGTGTATAGACTGTCTAAGTTGGCAGAAATGTTTTGCCAATCATGATTGAAAATTTTCTCCCATAAGTTATGTTTCCTTGAGCATGACAATGGCCACTAAATGGCCCAAAGATGAAGTATTGTGATTTCAAAAGTGGTCTGAGAATTTCAGCTCAGTCATGATCTGAACAAAAGTCTGTCTGTTTTCCTCCCCACAACACTAGAATCTCAACTGTCGAAAAATAAATGAGAGAACGTTGAATCTCAGATCCTATTTCCATTTGTTTATAGATGCACCAAGTAGCTCTGTATGTGGCAATGTCACTTAATCAGTCTGTCTGTTGATATGTATATCAGTTGGTAGGTCTGTCTGTCTGTCTGTAACCAACAAGTTTTAAAATCAATAACTTTTAAAATACATGTAGGAATGACATCATATTTGGTATGCAAGAGTTCTTATTGATGTTGAGCTCATTGTTCCTTAGTCTTTTTGTCAAGAGTTATTGCTCTTTATAGACATGGAATTTGTTTCATTTTTACCATGCATCGCAACATAATTTTTCTTCATTTAATCTTAATTTCACCATATGTGAATCTCAGCCCTCTGATGAAAGTGGGTCAAGACCAGATCGCAATCGAAAAAAGATCCCAGTGGGAACCTTGGGAAGTGAGGCTGTGCTTGTTTACTGTGGTAAACAAGTTCCCTTTTACTAGTAATATAAGACCCAATAACCAGTGCTTGATATGGAAGTCCTCTAAAATGGGCAACATGGGTATAAGCGATTGACTAAACTTGACTTTATCTCCATGTTGCAGTCATGTGCAGAAAATGAGACCTTAAACACCAATAAATAAATCTAATAGAGAAAATGACCACTTTTTGTGGACACAGTTCTGTTTGATATATGTGATTTCTCCAGTGCTGAGAGTGGCATTGTGAGTCTCTGTGCAGAACATAATTGTGTGGTCATTTTGGATTGAAAGAATTTAGAGGTCAACAGCATGCTGAATAAATAGGTGAAAATGCATGTAAATATTTCCTAAAAGCAGTGTTTCAGTGGCAATTTGATGCTAGCTCATAGTTCAGCCCCCAAAATGCTAATTTCTGGATTTGATCATTGAACTGAATGGGAATGCTCTCAGGTTCTCATTGTTGAGTTTATCGTGAATTGTTTTTTTTTTTTTAACTGTGATCACTGTTAATAGATGACATAAGCATATTTATCAGAGTGAGATTGGAGTAGTGAGGTTGCATAATTTAGCCTATTTTGAAAACTCAAATCCTTGCAAAAGCTGATCTGACTGAGTTCATAATTTATGTCATCATTTTTGATATTTCGATGGTATAAATTACAGGGACTTTGACCATTGAAGGGTACATTATAGTAAAAACTGTCAAAACTTAATTTATAAAAGTTGAATGAATCATCTTTCACTTTTTTTCCGAATCTGAATGGGATGGGTGTGTATAGTATTGTATGAAGTGTGCACTTCATACAACACAACATGCTCATCCCCACTCAGATACAACATTACACACCCATCTCACATTCATACCCTGATAAAACAATAGATAATTCATTTAAATTTTATGAGCAAATTGTAATGGTTGAATTAATCTAGCACTTTACCAGTGAAATGTTAACCTGTTTGAATGAAGTCATACAAATAAAAATACAAGATCACATGGAGAAAAATGTGGGATGCCAAAAATATTTTGTGAAAATTACTTTTAGGGTCAACTGAAAATTACTATTTGAACGAGGTTTTTTCTTTACTCCACTGTAATTGACAGCAGTATGTTGTGAATGAGAAACATGGATTACAAAAAATCTTCTTTTCTTAACATTGTGAAAGTAATCAATTTCATGTTACAAATAACACTCTCTTCAGAGTTGGGAACTTATGTTCATTCTATGTTTAATTTGCGCTGTTGATTTCCCCATTGTTTGTTTTTCTCCTTTGCTTTCAGTTGTGTCAGGTCATTGAATGAAGCCCATGTCAAAACCATCAAAAATAATCTAACAGACATTAATTATAATTTACATTTTATCCTGAACCACCTTTTTTCATGAAAAAAGATTCAAATTGTTGCAACTATTTCTGTTATCCAAAGGAAAGATTTTTTAACCTGTGTTTGGAATGAGCTTAATTTACAAATTCAGAAAAAGAAACAATAGTTTTTTTTTTTTAAATTTCAACAAAACTGTATCATGTAACCCATCATTTGCACAAGCTTGTCGACTTTGTTCCAATAAGGATTCACATGATTTGGTTTTGTAGAAATTTTTCTTTTGGTATGGTGAGAGACTAGCATATGGGAAAGGATATCCGCATCTTGAATGTTTTGTCCATGCATATGTACCAGAGTTATAGCCCTTCTTACATTATTTTGCATTATAACAAGCATTATTTGTCAAATTTTGATGTCCTTTGTTAAGGTGACAGATCAGCATGGGAGAAAGATTACCCAAATATCGTGGGTTTTGTCCATGTATACATACCAGAATTATGGCTCTTATTAAACTTAGAAAACTTTCCACATGAAGATTTTGCACTGTAACTCAAGCACTGGTTGTCAAATTTTGATGTATTTTGGTATGGTGAGAGACCAGGAACCAATACTGTAAAACTTGTACAATTGTATTTTTCAGAATTGTATTTTCCACCTGTGAATATTAATCACTGAAAATAATCATTGGTGTTTTACCGGTAAACTGCCACGTCTTTGAAAATGCTAATGATTTATTCAAACCATTTATAGTGATACACAGAAAATACAGTTCTTGAAAATACAATTGTAAAAGCTTTATAGTATTGGTCCCAGCATGAGGAAAATTATTTTCATAAACTGGGTTTAGTGCATGCAAACAAACTAGCATTTTATCCTTCTTATACATGTACTTACAAAACTTTCTTGTTACATTTTGCATTATAACTCAAGCATTGATTATCAGGTTTTGATATCCTTTGGAATACTGTGATAGATCAGTATGGAGGAAAGGATATATTGTGGGTTTTTGCCCACACTACTTACCACAGTTATGCTCCTTGTTAGACTTAGAAAAAATTTTCCTATGATTTTTTGTATTGTTTATTGTCCATGGGAACAATATTTATTGAATGACAGTAGGAAATTGAATAATTTGAATGGGTATGGACGAGGAGCTTAACTGAGTAAGTCTGCATGTTTGTTCATTTGTTTGTTCAAAATGGCAGACATTTACTTACAGTATGCCATTTTGAGAAATGCTATCCATTGTATTGCAGGAGGGGGGCATGTGCAATGCTTCACATTACTCTTTTTTCTTGTTTTATTTTTGACAAAGCAATAGAAAATTTGAAAAAGACTGCATTTCATGTTATAATAATAAGGCTAGCATTGCCCAGTTTAATGGATTGTTTGTTTGTATGATGATCGGCGTTTAATGACACTTTCCATGGTTTAATCTGCAAAGGGTTAACCCTTTTCCAAACAAATCGCCCTCATCCACCTCTATAATTTACTACTTTAGAAATTGAGAAAACAAAAATCTTCAAAACTTATCCCCAAAACCATATCATGTTGCACCTCCTTCGAATGAGCTTGTCGAACTCATTCCAGTGAGGGGTCACATGATATGTTTTTTTGGAAATTAAATTAATTAAAAAATTAAAATAATCAATTTTGATATTCTGTATGTTGTTGGATAAAGGGTTAATTAAATGGTATGAAAATAGGATTGGGTATAAATTTTCTGGAAGATCTAGAAATTACAGGAGAAATGTTTTGTTAATTGCCTTTGGCAAATGGGAGGTATCAGGCACAATCATATTGATCTACTAAGCAGATTATGTTGTACCTCATTTTGATAAATTGGAAAGATCATCCTTGTTTCTTTTTGTACCTGTTACTTTTTCTGAAATAAATAGGCTATAAACACCCAACTGTTGCTTCTTTGTATGGCACGTATATAACAGACAGTAACAAGTGTTATTGTCGGGACTAGAGTTTTTCCATCAACAATGCTGACATAATTATCTTTTGTTTAGACTTCCTTTCAAGTAGAAACGGAACTCTCTTGTTATCACTGTCAGTGCTGATTCTTCTTCTGTTCTCAAGATATAATCCTGGAAAAGAAGGAATTCTGATTGAAACCTTATGAATGGAGGTTATTCTACTAATTATGTATGGTGTACCCTGGGGAGTTAACCCTTTACCCAACGAATCACCCACATCCGCCCGCGTAATCTGCAGATTCAGCAGCTGAAAAAATATTATTTTTCGAAAAATTTCAACAAAACCATATAATGTGACCCCTCATTGGAATGAGCTCATCGAGCTCGTTCCAATGAGGGGCTACATGATATGGTTTTGTTGAAACTTTTCGAAAAAAAAAAATAAAAAACAATATTTAAATTAAAAAATTTTGATATCTTCTGCGTTGGGCAAAGGGTTAAACAGTGTTTTTTACTGTGGTAAACAAGCTCTGTTTTACTTGCAGAATGCTTTGGGTGAAAGTCCTCTAAAATGGGCAACATGGGTATAAACGATTGACCAATGCTTGGGGTGGAAGTCCTCTAAAATGGGCAACATGGGTATAAACAATTGACTGGATTTGACCTTACCTCCATGTTGCGGTCACAATTAGCCATTGTGCAGAAGTATGTGACCTTAAACACCAATAAATAAATAATAAATGGATGGTGTGTGTGTTGGGGTGGGGGATTACCACTAATCCCACAGGAAATTAGAGCCGTGCTTTTTTTTGTAAATTTGTAAATTACGCGAGTGGGTGAAGTGGATTTGTTAGGTAAGGGAATAATATAACCCAGTAACCAATGTCTGGGGTGAGTTCTTTAACTCTTTACCTAACACGAAAGGCAGATGACACTTGCAAACAAAATTCTTGAATAACTATTTTTTTAATTTTTTGCGTCAAAAACATACCTATGACCCCTCTTTGGAATGAGCTCAACAAGCTCATTCCAATGAGGTTTCATAAGCTATGGTTTTATGACAAAAAATGAAAATTGCTGATTTTTGCAAGTAACTCTGGCCGGCTTTGATTGTTACGTTGGGTAAAGGGTTAAAGTGGACAGCATAAGTATGAACGATTTTGCAAACTTGACTTCATGTGTATGTATTGTTCATGGTATAGCCTAAGATGTTGGAAGTATCCTTAAATACCAATGAATAAACAGTCACCTACTGAATGGGGTTTCCACCCTGAAAACCCATTTCTTATAGAAGAATATGAGAGGCACAAGTAAAGTTGAAGTCAGTGTACCTCCGGTGTTTAAGCCAGAGATCCATTTGCTGCCACTTTACTTGTGCCTCTCATATACATTTCATCACAATACGAGTTATGATTGGGGGAAATATTCACTTTAGATGTGTTTTAGTAGTAATCCACTCCACATTCTGTACTATTTTTAGCTCAGCTTGACAAAGTCAAGCTGAGCTATTGCCATCAATTCTTGTCCGTTGGCATACATACGTATGTACGTCCACAATTTCCTTTGGCACACCTCACAGGTCGCATTTATAATCAGATCACTTGGAAACTGGGTATGCTTGTTTGGGATGACCTCTAGATGGGAGCTATCGATTTTCTTCAATTTCCGTCAACAAATGTTGCCGCTGGCAACTTTCTTAGAACTT
The DNA here is from genome assembly GCA_031216915.1 of Pictodentalium vernedei. Lineage (NCBI taxonomy): Eukaryota > Metazoa > Mollusca > Scaphopoda > Dentaliida > Dentaliidae > Pictodentalium > Pictodentalium vernedei. Next base: position 689,548,509 of record CM062296.1, on the reverse strand, counting down.
AATTTAGTCAGACCTCAATATTTCCCTTTGGCACACTGAACACGGCACATTTATGATCGGATTGCTTTGAAACCTGGCATGCTTATTTGGGGTGACCTCTAGATGGAAGCTTACGATTTTCTTCCATTTCTGTCAAAAAATGTTGCCGCTGGCAACGACCTTTGAACTTAGTTTAGTCAGGCATCAATATATTCCTTTGGCATGCCCTACAGGCACATATATGTTCAGATCGGTTTGAAACTTTGTATGCTTGTTTGTTGTTACCTCCAGATGGGAGCTATTGATTTTCTTTGATTTCCATCAGAAAATGTTGCCGCTACCAATGACCTTCGATGAACTTAGTGCAATTATGCATCAGTATTTCCCTTTGGCACACCCTGCAGTGCACATTTTTGACCAGATCACTTTGAGACTTGGTATGCTTGTTTGGGGTGAGCTCTAGATGGGAGCTATCGATTTTCTTCCATTTCCGTCAAAAAATGTTGCAGCTGGCAACAACCTTTGAACTTATTTTAGTCAGGCATCAATATATTCTTTTGGCATGCCCTTCAGTGCATATTATGATCAGTATGATTTGAAACTTGGTATGCTTGTTTGGGGTTGCCTATAGATGGGAGCTATCGATTTTCTTCGATTTCCATCAAAAAATGTTGCTGCTGGCAATGACCTTCGATGAACTTCGTACAGTTATGCATCAATATTTCCCTTCGGCGCAGCCTGCAGTGCATATTTTTGACCGGATCACTTTGAAGCTTGTTGTGCTTGTTTGGGGCAACCTCTTGATGGGAGCTATTGATTTTCTTCCATTTTTGTCAAAAATGGTTGCCATTGGCAAAGACCATTGATGAACTTAGTAAAAACTTAGTGCAGTTAGGCATTAATATTTCTCTTTGACACACCCTGCAGGGCACATTTATGATTGGATCGCTTGGAAACTTTGTGTGCTTATGTGGGGTGATATCTATATGGGAGTTATCGATTTTCTTCCATTTCTGTAAAAAAATGTTGCCACTGGCAATGACCTTTGAACTTAGTTTAGTCAGGCTTCAATATTTCCCTTTGGCACACCCTTTAGGGCACATTTATGATCGGATCACTTTGAAACTTGGTATGCGTATTTGGGGTGACCTCTAGATGGGAGCTATTGATTTTTAGCTCAACTTTGACGTAAGTCAAATTTGAGCTTATGCCATGGCCAGTCAATCTTCACGAAACTTCTTGGGTACCTTTGTTATCACCTTGGGACGAGAACGAGTGTTTCTGGGTGCGGTCCAAAATTCAAGATGACTGTCAGTGGCCATTTTGTACCGAAATTAGGTCCAATCAGTTTTTTGTCAATTTCTATACGGCTCATATTTATGAACTGATCTTCATGAAACTTCTTGAGTACCTTTGTTATCACCGTGGGACGAGAACAAGTGTTTTGGGGTCCGGTCCGAAATTCAAGTTGGCCGCTGGAAGCCATTTTGTACAAAATTAGGTGCAATCAGATTTTTGCGCAGAACTTCATATGAAAGCTCTGATTTGAAAATTTTTTTGTATGAATGTTTAGTACCATGGGATACATCACATATAATACAGGTTTTTTTCTCGTGCGTAAATTATGCAAATTAGACTAACTTTGATGTATTTAGTGTTACTTTCAGCACTGCAAGTGCAAATGCCAATACGGCTCGGGCTAGAGGCCGTATTTATGAACCAATCTTTACGAAACTTCTTGGGTACCTTGGTATCACCGTGGGACGAGAACGAGTGTTTTGGGGTCCGGTCCAAAATTCAAGATGGCCGATGACAGCCATTTTGTACAAAATTAGGTGCAATCAGATTTTTGCGCAGAACTTCCATATGAAAGCGCTGATTGGAATAATTTTTTGTGTGAATGTTTAGTACCATGGGATACATCACATATAATACAGGTTTTTTTCTCGTGCAGAAATTATCAAATTAGATGAACTTTGATTTTTTCAGTGCTACTTACACACAGTAAGTACACATGTCAGTACGGCTCGGGCTAGGGGCTGTATTTATGAACCGATCTTCACGAAACGTCTTGGGTATCTTTATTATCACCTTGGGACAAGAACAAGTGTTTCTGGGTGTGGTCCAAAATTCAAGATGGCTGCCAGTGGCCATTTTGTACCGAAATTAGGTCTAATCAGTTTTTGTACACAAATTGTAATAAACTTTTGTATGAATGTTTAGTAACATGGAATACATCACATATAATACAGGTTTTTTTCTCATATGGAAATTATGCAAATTAGATGAATTTTGATTTATTCAGTGCTACTTATACACAGTAAGTGCACATGTCAATACGACTTGGGCTAGAGGCCTAATCGGTTTTTGTACACAACTTCTATACGGCTCACGCTAGAGGCCATATTTATGAACCGATCTTCACGAAACTTCTTGGGTACCTTTGTTATCACCTTGGGACGAGAATGAGTGTTTCTGGGTGCGGTCCAAAATTCAAGATGACTGTCAGTGCCATTTTGTACCGAAATTAGGTCCAATCACTTTTTTGTCAATTTCTATACGGCTCATATTTATGAACTGATCTTCATGAAACTTCTTGAGTACCTTTGTTATCACCTTGGGACAGGAACAAGTGTTTTGGGGTGCCTTTGTTATCACTGTGCTATGAGACCAAATATTTTGGGGTTCAGTCAGACCCACTCTGGGACTCAAAAGATTTCTTTTCTAGTTTAGCATCTGACTGTCGTCCACCTTTACAATACTTTACCTATGCATTTGTTACAGGCTATGGTCAGTATTTATGTACAGACCGTTACAATACTTTTTATGTACCTTTGTTATCAGATCATTACCTAGATGTTTGTCATTGCTGTGTCACATACTATACATGTACATGTCTTAACAAGTTGAGCTACAGTGTCATTGACACTTTCATTTTTCATTTCCATAAAAAATTGTTATCGTTATCACCAGCCTTTGAACTTACTGCATTTGTGCAGCAACTTATCCCTTTTCACTCTCTGCAGAGTATATTTATGAATTTCCATAAAAAAGAGAGAAAAAAACAATGCAACAAGCAATGACCTTCAAACTTAGTGCATTTGTGCATTATCATCTTCCTTTGGCATGCCTCAGAGGGCACATTCATTATCAGGTTGTTTTGAAACTTTGTATGCTTATGCAGGGTGACAACGATAAGAACTATCGATTTTCTTTTCATTTCCATCAAAAATTGTTGCTGTTAGCAACAATCTTTGAAGTTTTTGCATTTGTGCATCAACATGCTGTTAGCAACAATCTTTGAATTTATTGCATTTGTGCATCAACATTTTTCTTTGACATGGCATACAGGCCACATTTATCATAGGATTGTTTTTGAACTTTGTGTGCTCATTAGGTGATACCTTTAGATAAGAGCTATTGATTAGCATTCATTTCTGTGAAAAAAGTTGCCATTTACAATAACCTCTGAACATACTGCATTTGTGTATCAACATTCTTCCTTTAGCCAGTCTTACAGTTTACATTTAAAAATGCATGGTTTACTCTGACGTTGTGCACAAACAATGCTGTTATGTTGAAATTTCACCAAATAACATTGGTACCAATGATCTTCAATTTTGCCATTTCTCTTATAACTTACCAAGTTCAAGTTTGTCAAGTTGAGCTACAGTGTCATTTACACTTGCATTATTGGAATAATATCTCCAAAAACCTTTTGAGAAGTTAAGAAGTGTTGATAATCTGCACGTAGACTAGTTTCACTCTACAGTTTCCCCGGTGGAAACTAGGGAGGTACTACAATCTAGGGTCAGTGGGGTAATTTCTGTTTCACTGATATAACTAGTCTCAGTCACCAGCGACTTGGGTATATTTATTTATTTATTTATTTATTTATTGATGTTTAAGGTCACATATTTCTACACAATGGCTAATCATGACCACCACAGTTTTACAGGTGGAAGAAGCCGGAGTACCTGGATTGAATCACCAAGCAATGGCAAGCAACCGTCGGCTCCCCAACATACTAACTCCACACAAGCAGGGTTAGCATTGGTTGAAGACAAGTGCACCATCAACGTGAAGTACGCCTTAGCACACAATGCCACCATTCCCCTGCGGCGGTTGCCGCAGGTGGGATTCAAACTGAGGACCTCTTGGCTTGCAGTCTGCACCTCTACCTACTGAGTCACCACAGCCCCTGCGACTTGGGTGTGAGTCCTCTAAAGTTGGCAGCTTAATTATAAATGACCAGCTAAACTTGGCTTTATACTTATGTTGCAGGCACGATATGTCCAAAAATGCTGAAAGTGACCCCAGATATTAACAAACTAACATTCACTCTACAGGCAGAGTAGGATGTACATCTATGTAGTAGCCAGCTCTCATGGTATAAGTCTTCCGAAGTTGGGTTTTAAACTTTTTCCATTCTGATTATCTGATAGACTATAGATTGTTCTTCAGATTTAGATAAGTGTGTGTAAGTATATTGTAGAAGGATTGGCAAGCAGGTTCTACAGCTAATGTTAACCCTCTGCACACTGATGTTGAAATATTGAAAAAAAAGGCAACCTGCAATTTTTTTCTATAACACTTAGGAACAGGCCTGAAAATAAACAGTCTGACATTTGCAGAATGAGGTTCCCAGAGGGTGAATTTGATGATGCTATCCCATACAGTGGGCAAATTTATCCTCTGGGGTACCTCTTTCTGTTTAGTTTTGAGACCCTGAGTCAGATTGAGGTTCACAGAGAGTAAATTTAGTGATTGTAAATTGCACCTCTGGGGACCTCATTTTACAGATGGCAGGCTGCTTATTTTCGGGCTTGACTTGGAATTTAATCAATTCAGTCTTGTTTGACAGAGCTTATTGAGCTCAGTCAAACAAGATTGCCTTGGTTAAATTCCTAGTTGCAATTTCGGAAAATTTTCGATTGAAATTTATATATTTTAACATCAGTGTACAAAGGGTTAATACCTTTCCTTCACCCCATGGCACAGATTATGGTGGATGATCTCAACAGCTCAACACAGCTCTTTACTCATCATTGGAACAAGCTCATTCCAATGACCTCTCTTTGGACAAAAGTCATTTCAGTGAGGGTAAATAAGGTATGTTTATGAGGCAAAAATTTTGAAAAAATACTAGAATTTGAACAGCGATTTTTGTAAAAAGCACTGGAAAGATATGGTCATTAGATTATGTAAAGGGTTAATGCTGCCTGAGGGTGTTTGAACACCTTGAAATTTTTTCACAACCAAGGATAAAGTGCATGGATTTCTAGATTTCAGAACTTAGACACTTAATCTACTTGGCTACCTCCACCTTTCTGGTGTAAAATGGGATGTGATAATAACTATTGGTACAGTTGTTGAAAAACTTCAGAAAGCCACCCTGAGTTTCATACATGTCCTTCAATTTAGAAATCCCTTGCCAAAGACCTTGCCAAAGACCTGGAATATTGGAAGCTTTCATGAAAACTCTTGAAAAGAAGCAATCAGATGGTAAGAGGAGATTCTTTTCAGCAATATAGAGCTTGCCTCACAGCGAGCTGAACATTACTGGGATGGAACTTCTCTAGTTAATAGTCTGCCTAACAGATTGAGAATCCTGCATTTGATTGTGCTTAATATGATTATTATATGACATTAACCCTTAAACCTCAAATTAATTTTACAATAATAACTAGCATAATATACAAGTACATAGCTGCAGATGACTTAACAGTGTTTCTGCATCACTGTTTGGTACTTATATTGGCAGACAACAATGATGTAAAAACACTGCCAAGAAAAATGCAGCGTATCTTAATTATTTACTTATTGGAGTTTAATGACACTTTCAATACTCACGTCGGACAGTTTTACAGGTGGAGGAAGCCAAGTGAACCACTGGGCAATGTCGAACAACTGTCAGACTCCCCGACATACTAACTCCTCTGCACAAGAGGGTTATCATTGATTGAAGACAAGTGCACCATCAACATGCAGTACGCCTTACTACACAGCTCCACTGTGTCCCCACCTGGGCAATCGGGATGAAGTGCTTTGCCCAAAGACACAATGCAGTTACCCCTGGCAGGGATCAAAAATGCACCGTATCTCATGGAACGTTGTACTTTTTCAAAGCAATGCAAAGGCGGCAGTTGGGCCTGTGTGGATGCTTGAGAGTTAAATTAAATAACGGATGTTGAGTATGAATTCCTGATAATTATAGGTTCATGGAACTGTGTGGAATTCCTGGAATGAATTGCCCCTTGTTTTTGACCGAGAACATCCCTGAAAATACTTAAGGCTTTAGTTTCCTGACAACCCTAGAAAATATACTTGGATTCACCTGGAAACTCATTGAATTGAGGACTCGATCAAGCACGGGAGCATGGTGGCTCAGTAGGTAGAGCTGCAGGCTGCAATCCGAGAGGTCCTCAGTTCAAATCCCCCCTGCAGTAACTGCGTTGTGTCCTTGGGCAAGACACTTCATCTCCATTGCCCACGTGGGGGCATGGTGGCTGACAGTTGCTCGGTGGTTCTCTCCGGGTACTCCGGCTTCCTCCACCCGTAAAACTGTTACGGTCATGATTAGCCATTGTGCATAAATATGTAACCTTAAACACCAATAAATAAATAAATTTGATCAAGCCCGAAAGCCCTGAAAGGATGTGAACAGTGGATGACTTATTAACCCTTTACATAACGAATCGGCCACATCTGCTTGTGTAATAAACAAATTCAGAAGTTGAAAAAAAACCATATCATGTGACTCTCTCATTGGAACGCGCTCGATGAGCTCGTTCTAATGTGGGTGTCACATGATATGGTTTTGTTGAACTTTTTTGTAACAAGTAACAAATTTTGATATCGTCTGCATTGGATAAAGGGTTAATAAACTGTACCAACCCTTCGATCTGTGACATAATACAGCATTGGCCTTGGGAAGAACAGTGAGACCTCAAAAAAAAAAGTTCAAGCCCCCTCTTGTTATCATATGACCACAAATGCCAAACCTTATAATAAACTTAGTAGATGGTACAAGGATTTTGTTAAAGGTATAAACCCACCCAGGTGTTGGTAAAATACTGATCCGATACTGAAGGGATAAGAATTTTGTTTATTTATCCCTGATTCCTTTGTTTGCTGAATGTGTAAACTCTCCTGGTGTGGAGGTAATGATAGCGATTTTATGAGATATGTGTGCTTTGATACAGTCAAACATTTGGTAACATCTGTTCATAATGATAGGTGTTTCCTATCTTTAGAAAATGAAAATAGCATTTTTTAATGGGGTAAGAGTGTTTTGTTATAATTGATTCTCAGATACATGGCAGGAGATAATCTAGCACTACTGATCATTAATAGTCTCATTGCTTGAGTCAGGCATCTCTGAAAAGTGATGCAAATCATCATATTCTTGTGCTCCAAATAATCATATCCATACTGTTCTTAATTTTTGGGTTTTTTTTCACCCCACATGATTCTTATTTGAGCCCCTATGTTTATTTATTATAACCAGGTTATACTGTTGGCCCATCATCATGATGCACTATTTTGGACCCAATTCTTTACATTTTATCATAACAGTACAAAGGTGGAGTTATTTGAGAATTTTGAGGCATTTTATCAAGGAAGTGGCACATTGAAATGTTCTGAAGTCAGTTTGAAACCTCAGTATTAGGCAGTAATATTCCACCCCCTACTATTATTTCATTTCACCAAATTTCTGTCCTGTACTATTATTCCACCCCATACTATTATTTGGATCACAACAGTAGTTGTTATTTTCTATTGATAGTTCATTAGCTAGGTTTTAGAAGCAAAAACTGAAAGAAATAATAAAATTTTATTGTGATTTTTGTGAATGAAACTCAGATCATAGTTCAGAAATCTGAATGAAATTGTTATTCCACTAATCCACTTGTGGATTGACTACTTAATTCAGCCTGCTAAACTCTTCCAGAGTGAGGTGTGGGGTGTTAAATTGCTCAATACTCATAACAATGGAGGTGTGGTATATTTGTTGAGAAATATTACATTTTGAAAAAACTCCTGGTTCTTCATGTCCCCAAAATATTGACGTGCCACACATACAAATAAATATATTCTGAGCCCAACTACAACCTCCAGGTTGGACCCTGCCCCCAAAAATGTTGCAGGCCTGGCATTCTGAAAAATGCAGGAGGGCAAAAAATCCCTCAATCAGATTAGGAGAGCAAATAGATTTACACAGCATTTTAAGTATCCAGTTGAACGAACTCATTGAAACTGAAAGCAACAGACTATTACATCAGTGATTTTATTAACTTTACTGAGGTAAAGCGAAATCTCTTAGACATCTAGATGTCTCACTCAACAACCGAACACATACTTGACAAGAACTGTGTGTGTACCCAGACCTGTTGTCCAAGAAAGTCATACGCCTACCACTACCACCTTCAACCGCCCCAAGGGGGGGTTGAAGGTGGTAGTGGTGGGCGTATGACTTTCTTGGACAACAGGTCTGCTTGAATCTACAGTCACATCCTGGTGCAAGTGCTTCAAGTGACAGGATAGTAGTAATGGTAGTATATTATAATGTCAATATTCCTTGAATAATTACCCCTCAAACTGTGATGTCAGTTGTTGAACTTGAAGTTGAAACTGACAGAAAAAAAATTATTGCTGTGACCCATTTTGCTTCAAATGATTGCAACTGTGTTTGGGTATGGTTGCAGCCATTACCTTTTACCACTAAACCACTTTCAAAATGAAATTACGTGATGTTATGTGACTTCGAAGTTAAATTACATTTTTGCTTTACAACAAAAATTTAATGTGAGCATAATACATGTAATCTCAATCATCCCAGACCAAAATATTTAGGAGGGCAATTTTTCGCTCTCCTTAATTCTTTCAGGAGGGCAGTAAGGAGAGCTAAAAAATCGCTCTCCTGAAATTGCCAAGCCTGATGTTGCATCACTGAGTCAGGAACAGAATAGCCCTCCTGGAGTATATGAGGAGGGTGATTTTTTTCACTCCCAGATTTTCGAGAATTCCAGACCTGTATTGGAAGGAAAGTCAAAGGGTAAATACTATTTATAATTTACTGCCTACAAACTTCTCAGAATTTCATTGGATTTAAGATGTCACAAGTTAGCTGTGTATATATGGTACACAGGCAGTTGAAATCTATAAACGGCTAACAGTCTGAATTATCTTCTCATTGTTTCTTACTCTATCAGAATAGTGGCAGATGATTACTGCTTCACATTAAATAAGTCAGAATTTTATCATTTGTCATTCATTACCATTGTTAATTTAGTGCATAGGAAAAATAGTTGGTAACATTAATTTTGTACATAATTTGTTAGTGGCCTCATATGGTTAATATGGTAACAGTAAATTCCTTATTGTGCTCGAGATTTGAACTTGCCTAATATGGAATTTACTGACACCATATATACCATATTAGGTCACTAACATCTGTGTATCTAATAGTATCAGAATCTTAACCATAGCTCCATGAACCTTTCTGTTGTTTTACTCCTTGAAAATAAGAGTGAATCTATGGAATAACACCTACTGCTCAAGGGTCATGGCCTACAGTACAGCCATTGTGGACTGGTCATAATCCATTTGTATGCAGTGATGTCCATGCATACGTTTACTAGGTAATAGAAGTCATCATCAACAAATTTCTAATTAATAAAACATCGGGTTGTACCTGGTGCTTTTATTAATTAAATTTATGATCATTATTCCTCTAATTAGTGTCTGGAATCAAATATTTTTGCATCGGGGGAAATATTGCCCACCTGTGGAAAGTTAGCAGTCAACAGCGGCTGTACTGTATAAGGTACTTCTTGTCAAGTGTTGTCTGGCTGGCCAGGCAAATAACACTTGACTATATAACCCTTTACCTTACAAATTGACCACATTTGCCCGCACAATTTCCAAATTGTACAGTTGATAAATTTTTTTTTTTTTTTTAAAGTTTCAATAAACCCATATGTATCCCCCTCATTGGAACGAGCTTGTTCCAACAAGGGGTCACATGACACAGTTTTGTTGAATTTTTTATAAATTTGGAAAAATAATATTTAAAATAACAAATTTTGATATCGAGTGCATTGGTTAAAGGGATAAAACTTCAGGTTTCTTGGTTTTGAAGATAAACTCTCAAGTTCTTCATTAATACTGTTTTTATCCCATTTTATAGATTCTGTGTTGGAGGATATTCTGTTTCTTTGTCAAGGTCTATGGGACTTTTACCCTGAAAATGTTTTCTTATCTGAAGAAAGCCTGTCAATTTGCATCCTCACACCAGAAAACTTTAAGAGAACTTTTTGCTTTGGCGACGTCATGGGATTGATACTGACAGACTGTGTCATGTGCTTGTGAAATTTTTCTGTCGGAGAATCAAGAATTTTGTTGGAAAATCAGAGGCCATTGTACTGATCTACTTGGCATTTGATCAGAGATTTATTTTACAGGATGGAGAATCATGAGAGTTAATATTGTGTTTAATGATAGAATCAGAGATTCATACATATAATGTTGCATTTACAGGTCTGTTCAGTGAAATGTCAGCAAAAAAAAATCAAGATCGTGAGTCTTGTCTGCAAAAAATGAAGACACGTGTTTGGAGATAATTTTTTTCATATTTTAATCAGAAAAAAATAAACAAATTTTGCACATCTGGTTTGCAGAAACATGCCTGCACAACCTGACATTAACTTTTTCATGATAAAAATATGCATGTAATTTCAATGTAATTACTATGCGAGACACCAAATAGTTCTTCTGCTTAGGTTAATAAAAAATGTTGTTTTTGTATAGAATGCTCTTTGAAATTAGAGTAATTTTGATAATTCCAAGATGAGAGAGAGTTAATAATAGGCACCTTCTGTTGATCATTTATAACATTGCCTTTAACCACTTCAGTCTTATAATCTTTTTACAGAATGGGGACAATATCTGAATATATATTATGCTTTTTCAACGCCATAGGATCCCTTGGAAATGGAGCAGTGTTAAAGTTATTCTTTCCTGAATGTAGGTCCCAGTAACCAACACTTGGGGTGTGAGTACACTTGACGTTGGCACAAATTTATAAATGATTGACTAAACTTTATTTTCATTCGTTTTTCTTCCCCCAAAACAAATTGTATTCCCACTCCCACTCCCCAAAAATGGTATTCCACTCCCATCATCATATTCCACTCTCAGCAATGACACACTATTTTTTTTTTTTTTATTGTTTACAAATTGGTTGAATTGAATCAGTTATAAAGAATTGTTTTGGGAAAATAAATAAGGAGAAAAGAAAATAAATACAAAAGTTCACTGCTCGGTTTTGAGTACGATTTTATCATCTCATAGGACGAGCGGATTATTTCACTTGGCTAATGCCTTGTGAAATAATCTTTCACACGCCTCACTCGAGGATAAAAGTCATACTCAAATCCAAGAAGTGAAGTATTATCTATTCACTTTATAGTTATATTGTGGTCATGATACAGATGTTAACCCTTTACCCAATGCAGACGATATCAAAATTTATTATTTTACATATCATTTTTTTTAATTTTTCAAAAAATTTCAACAAAACCATATCATGTGACCCCCTCGTTGGAACGAGCTCGACGAGCTCGTTCCAGCGAGGGGTCACATGATATGGTTTTGTTAAAATTTTTGGAAAAATAATATTCTTTCAAATGCTGAATTTGTGCATATTACGCGGGCGGATGCGGCCGATTCCTTGGGTAAAGGGTTAAAAGTGACTGTAACATTTAACTCCTTGCATACTGCTGGTGGATGTTCCTGCCCAGGCTATAATTTCTCTTGTCCTTGAAATAAGTGTAATTTGGGTTCATTTAACAAAATTTCTCCCTGTCATTTGAATGGCCTTCTTGGCCAGTGATTTCTGGAGTTAAATTTAGATGATTTTTAGCTCAACTTTGGCGAAGCCAAATTTGAGGTATTGTCATGGCCTGTCGTCCATCTGTCGTGCCATCAACATGGCTCGGGCTAGAGGCTATATTTATGAACCGATCTTTACAAAACTTCTTGGGTACCTTTGATATCACTGTGGGACAAGAATGAGTGTTTTGGGGTCCGGTCCAAAATTCAAGATGGCCACTGACAGCCATTTTGTACAAAATTAGGTGCAATCAGATTTTTGCACAGAACTTCAATATGAAAGCTCAGAGTTGAATAATTTTTTGTGTGAATGTTTAGTACCATGGGATACATCACATATAATACAGGTTGTTTTCTTGTGCATAAATTATGCAAATTAGACTAACTTTGATTTATTTAGTGTTACTTTCAGCACTGTAAGTGCAAATGCCAATACAGCTCGGGCTAGAGGCCGTATTTATGAACCGATCTTTACGAAACTTCTTAGGTACCTTTGTTATCACAGTGGGACGAGAATGAGTGTTTTTGGGTCCGGTCTGAAATTCAAGATGGCCACTGGCAGCCATTTTGTACAAAATTAGGTGCAATCAGATTTTTGTGCAGAACTTCCATATGAAAGCGCTGATTTGAATCATTTTTTTGTGTGAATGTTTAGTACCATGGGATACATCACATATATAATACAGGTTTTTTTCTTGTGCATACATTATGCCAATTTGACTAACTTTGATCTATTTAGTGTAACTGCAAATGCCAATATGGCTCGGGCTAGAGGCTGTACTTTGAACAAATCTTTACAAAACTTCTTGGATATCTTTGTTATCACCGTGGGATGAGAACAAGTGTTTTGGGGTCCAGTCCAAAATTCAAGATGGCCACCAGCAGCCATTTTGTACAAAACTTTGTGCAATCAGTTTTTTGCTTAGAACTTCTCTATGAAAGCTCTGATTTGAATAAATTTTTGTGTAAATGTTTACTAACATGGGATATGCATCGCATATAATACTAATGACCTATTCTTTAGACCATTGCAGTCACCTTGTAATTGATTTACTATGGTTGACGTGGTCACAACAAAACTTCTTTTTCTCTTATTCGTTATTGTTGACTTGGTCACAACAAATACTGATTCCTGTCATATTCATTATTGTTGACCTGGTGGTCACAGCAAATACTAATTCCTGTCATATTCAAAGTTGAGCTACAGTGTCATTGACACTTTCATTTTATCAGTTCTAGTCATGACTACTTTAACAGCATTTTGAAAATACTCAGCAGGATAAGTAAAGCAGCCATGACTAGATTTGATAAAAGTTATTTTGGAAATATGCTGCAGGATAAGAGTTGAAGGCTAAAAATGTGGAATATATCCATCCTGTAGTCTTGGAATCTTTTTTCTCCTAAATATTCGTTTATAGATCCACAAATAGCAAAAGACTGTATGGGATGGACAGTATGTCCAAATAAATTTTTATCCCAATGGTAACATTAATTATTTCACCCTTGCACCTTGAACTAATGTGTGTAACACATTGGTGTTCTAATGTGTGTAGAACATTGGTGTTACACTTGCCTTCAGACAGTGCTGACTTCACTTATGCTGACATAGTAAATTGGAGAGACTGACAGACTGAGACTTACTTGATGGATAGCAATATATGGAATATTTTTCATTTCCTCCATTGATAATGCACCAGCCTCTTTTGTCACTTAATGGAAAGCTCTGTCTGTGTGCTTTCCATGAAGTTATGATAGAGAATGGCATTACCAATTAAAGGAGATGGGATAAATAATTTTTCAAATTGCCCACAAACACAAAAATAGTGTTGAGAATGGCAAAGCAGTCAGAAAAAGTTTGAAATTTGCCATTGTTTTTAGTCCTTGAAAAAATTGTGAGATCTTCCTGAAGAAAGTCTGTGAATATGCTTGCTTCAAATGTAATTGGATGCCCAAAATGTATATAAAAAAAACAACAAAATGAAGAAGATATCAACAGAAACCGGAATGATTTGATCATCCATATTATCACCTTTTTTCCCCAGGGTAAAATTCTTTTTTATTGCATGCCTGTTTTATGTAATCCCCATCTACAGCAACACTAAACCATGCAGAAAATGAAAATCATTGGAACTCAGGGGACGAAATAATAATGGGGGTTCCCTTTGCAAACTTGGCTGGCGATAAATTATGTTGTTTTTGTTGATAGTTCCCAAATGAATTGCTGAGCATCCTTCTAATAATTGTTTTTTATGGTCATGAAGGCATGTAATAAACACAAAATGACACACATGTAAATGATTTAATCGATATGGCATTTGTGCCATCATGGAAGGATAAAACTAGAGGCTGTTCATGCCAAATCAATTAACCCATTCACACATGTGTGTCGTTCTGTGTATTTATTCCCCCCCCCCCCCTGCAGCACTTGGGTTCAGATTGAAGAATACCAACTATGAGGCACTGTGACAATCGGCTGTGCTCTTCCAGTGAATGCCACAATAGGCACTCTCCAATCCAATGCAACTGGGTAATGTGTCCTAAACAAAAATCTTATTCTTGACAGGGTCAGTATGCAACTTCCTCCCAGAAGTGTGGAGATGTTATTGTCACAGACTACAGTATATTAGTAAAGGCTTTATGTGGGCTTTCAGCACTATACCAGTCAATTAGGGCTATCATATATCCATGCCACCGTGACCCAGAAAATCCTGTATATCCTCTTTCTGCTTTAGTCATTGCTCTCTATGTGTGGATTGTCTGTATATACTCTAACGCTGAGAGGTCAAGTCTGGTTCTTATTCTGAACATTTGGTAAGGGGGAACATCTGCCTGCTGCACTCTCACTCTTAGCTTTGGTAGACTCATCAGATGCATTAGACAAATTACAAAATCATAATGATGTTTATAAAGGTCGGGGATCAAAGGCTCTCATATTTTCACCAACAATATCAGACATGTGCTATTTTGTTTCTGGAAAGTGTGAAGTATGTTTGCCGTTATGCTTCTCACACACAGGCTATCTTTTACAACACACACAACAATCTACTGAAAATTTGAATTTTCTTTAGTTATGGGTTTTGAAATCTTAAAACACAGAATTAAATAGAGAAAAGCCCTTCCTGTAAATTAGGTAGAAATTTTATGTACATTTAGTGCTGAAATGTTTCAGTTACTTTATTTGGAATCAAACTGATTTTTTTTTAAAAGTTTTGTGCTTCTTTGGAACATGTTCCATGGAATGACCACAAACAGTGCTTTATCCGTTTATGCCCTGCATTCTCATATTCAAACATCAAAGTTTCAAGAAAATATTTTTTCTCATAATGCAACTAGGAATTTAACCAATTCAGTTCCAATTTGCATGATGAGGAAAAATGCAGGTTGAAATTCTGATATTTGAATATAAGTGTGCAGGGTTAAAGAAAAAATTTACGGTCACAGCCAAATTACACAAGAATATCAAATGAATTGTGAGGGTCAGTAATATTTTTTTTCCAACAACCCTAAGACTGTAGGTTTGAGTTATAACTGAATCTCTCATCAATAACAAAAAGGATTCCCCTTTTTGCTGTAAACACTATATAATAATAAAATTTAGGAACATAAAATTGAAAGGGGTTGGTTTGTCATGGATATCACATGGAAAACCACAGACATGCACAAAAACATCTACCATATACACCATAGATTACCATGGACCTAATTTTTGGAGGCATTCCAGGATTTTTCAAATTTCGGGTATAAATGCATGATTTTTATTTCCCATGTAATTTTTCTGATATGCCTATGGTCAGCTTGAGTATTGCCCATAAACAATAATCCCTGTACTAGTTTAAAGATTCCCACAAATTCTTTTAACCCTTTACCTAACATGAAAAATAGACGACACTTGCGAAAAATATTCTTGAATAACTATTATTTTCATTTTTTGTCTCAAAAACATAGGTTATGACCCCTCAGTGGAACGAGCTCGATGGGCTCGTTCCAATGAGGGGTCGTAACCTATGTTTTAGAGACAAAAATGAAAAAATAATGAAAATTAATTTTGAAAATAGTGCTTAGGTAAAGGGTTACTAAAAATCTGTATTGTCTCGGGTGTTATTCCCATTTTCTATCATGAAATCTGAGGAGTATGTGGCTATCTCAATTGTGTCCATGGACATTTTTTAAACAGGTGGGAAGTAAAGAAGTCTTGATTTACATTGGTAAAAAAGTTCTGATCTACCAAAATAATCTTTATTGGGGTTTAACCTTTTACTCAATGAATCAATCACATCCGCCCCAGTAATATACAAATTGAGCAGTTGAAAAAATATAATTTTAAAAACAAACCCAAAAAAACAAACTTATATAGAGTGACCTTTCATTGAAACGAGCTCGTTAAGCTGGTTCCAATGAGGGGTAACATGATACAGTTTTGTTGACATATTTTGAAAAATTTGAAAAAAATAATATTTAAAATATTAAATTTTGATACCATCTGCTTTGGATAAAAGGTTAAGGTCACCTTCAGCATCTTTGGTTATATCTTACTAAGTATATAGTCAAGGTTGTCCAATCATTTATACTTGTGGTGTTCAATCTCACTCCATGCATTGGTTACCAGGTTCTAATATATCAGTGGTGAACTACATCAGCAATAGTAAACAAGCTCTGCTTCATTGCTTTTCCATGGCGATACTGATAAAATAAGATTCAGTCTGCAGTGCTTGGTATTTAAACCAGAAGTGGACATGTTTCTGATTTTCCACAGTTAACTCTTTCAACATGAGAGACCGCTTTTCTGGTCCATAAACACGATACATCATAATTTCATTAAGAAGGATGAAAATATTAATTGCTCTACCCCCAAATAATGGATATGGACTCTTCCAATTTCTGCCATTTAACTGGCATGGATGATACCGGCAGTGTTCAAAGGGTTAAGAACCTTGGAAATTTAGCAATACTTGCCTCTTGAAAGTGCAATTTTGTTTTACTTGTGAAATGGGATTCTTACAATGTCTAATCAAGAAAATAATCAATTTTTTATTCATTTTTTCTCTAATGTTTTTTGTCATTAAGTCACCTCTCCTGTACATCAGCAGATATTCAAGTCAGAGAAATTGGAAACAAAATTAGTTAAAGAATTTTCTCTCATTTTCTTGAAAATAAAAATATTGGAAAAACCATTTGTTGTCTGATATTTAATCTGTGGTACTTGTTTACAAGGATTTCAATGGAATGAAATAATCTTGTTTAAATCAGCGTAGAAATAACTTTGCACATGGACTTGTTTTGCAGTTTGTCATCAGCATCAGTATGCTCTGATTTAGCTAAGGAGAGGCTAGTCACTCTTTTCTTTTCCTTCTCCTCTCAACCTATCCCAGTATTTTGTAAACAAAATAAGCTTTTGTAAGAGTTTTGTCTCCTCTATAGCAGGGTAACACATGAGCATCACTAACTCTGACCAACGGACGACCGACCAGCCAACACTGGTGGCCATCAGCAATCAGCTGTGACTTTTTAACCATTGAAAATAATTTTCTGAAACATTACGGGTTTTTCACCACCATGAGGTAATATGTTACAGTCAAAACAATGCCACTAAGTTGAAGGTCATGGTTGCTGTTACTAAATATAGAATTTACTTCAAGGTTGATTTTTCTAGTCCAGTTTTGATGAATCGGCTTTAACTTTGTAAGCATTGAAGAAACTCTTGTTTATTATATGACTACCACAAATAGCCCATCAATACCACTGCAGTTTGCCCATCAAATCCAGCTCTCCGGAAAACAAGAGTGTCAAGTTTTCCAGATCGTTATCATTCCGGTCTCAAACGAGGCGTATGTGAACGGACTATTTCTACCAGTGACCTATAAATAAATATAGAACATAAGCACAGAACATAAAAATGAGTGTCTCCTCATTAAGCTCCATTGACAAACATTCCAGTCGAGGTCTATTTGAAAATGCCGTGCTGAACAATTGCAAAATAACAATTAACAACTATTTTCAAGATGCTAATCCAAGAAAACGTAGGAGAATCTGTGTCATCAAAAGCAGTTCTGAATGAAATTCAAGTCTTGCCACCATTGTTTTGAGTTTCAAGTTTCATATTCGACACAAACGTTTGATATTACTATGCGTTTGGGATTCCCCAATTCCATAAATTGTTGGTTATTTGGCTAATATAATTCTTGATGTATTTGATTTTTCAGGTGTTGTGTTCAGTTTAAAATACTAATTGTCATATAATAAACAAATTACTACTACAGTCAATTGATCTATGTTGATGCATTCCGTCGAGTTAACAAGATGAGATCAGCCAGATCAAATGTGATGCCTACAGCATCTCATTTGATTCTGGCCGATCTCACCTCGTCAACTCAGCGGAATACAACAACACAGATCAGTTGACTCTTGTAGTAGTCTGTATGCTCCATTGCAAGAACTGGGTAACTAAGATCAATCTGAAGATCACTGAAACTTAAAAATCAAATTTCACTTAAAGTTCAAGTTTTCTGGTCAAGTTTTTGTTATCAGCCATAACATTGCAATGGTTGAAGAGAATTCTATGAAACTTTATAGGAATACACACCATCATCAGACGATATATATCAAACAAGAACCAGGTCACTGGGTCTATCCGTCCATCCCTCTAACTGTATGTATGACTTTTTGGTTTCCGGATGATAAATTGAGTATGCGTTGAAAAATATTTTTTTCTAACTTTAGGATGATAATATACAGATCAAGTTCTCATATGATCTTCATTTGATCTGGAGTTATTTCCATTGAGTTAGTGCAAAATAATGTATTTTATGGTTTCTGGACAATAAGTTGAGTTACCTCTACAGATAATATTTAGATGCTCAATGCACGGAAAATCACTCTAAGGTGGCTGCCATGTTTATTTATCAAGCATTATATAAAAAAATGTGATCAGTGGTTGATACAGACAGGCACAAAGTGGATCACCCTCTTCCTTTTTTATCTATAAACTCAAATGAAAATAGTATGAAAAAGATAATTTCATGTGGCGTTATAGAAATAAAACAAAAGGTAACTTATAAAATTCTCTTTTTCGGGTGAGAGAAAATGTAACATTTTTATACAAATTTTAGAATTTCAGCAAAACTTAGCTTGTTTGTTGATACATGTGTCATGTATTATATTGTCATCACTAAAGCATCACTGGGCAGATTTAGCTTTCTTAATGCCTAAAGAATTAAGTCGGTCATCTCCTTTTTGTTACATGCTTCCTTACAATGTAGCGGGAAATGTCTAACAAATATTCAGAGGTTATTACGTGGTTAATTTCATATCGGTGGAAATATCAGTGTGTGGTAACTTCCTATCAGTCTGACACCGAAGGTCAAAGGCTGATCTGAAGTTACTGAGGGCTGACATCTCACCCACTATGTAACTGACCAAGTAATAACTTCTTTATTTATTAACCCTTTACCCAGTGCAGACGATATCAAAATTTATTATTTTAAATATCATTTTATTTTTTATTTTAAAAAAAATTCCTACCAAACCATATCATGTGAACCCTTATTGAAACAAGCTCGATAAACTCGTTCCAAAGAGAGGGTCACATGATATGGTTTTGTTGAAATTTTTTGAAAAATAATATTTTTTCAGCTGCTGAATTTGCATATTACATGGGCAGATGTAGCCGATTCATTGGGTAAAGAGTTAAACCAAAACAAAGAATTACAAAATGTTCTCGGATCTGTTACAGTTTTCTGACACTGTTGTTGTTTCTCACACTATGCATGAAGTCCAAAGATTCCTCTCCTTTTAATTTAGCTTCCACTGTGGACTGTCTCTTCTCTCACTTTGACGAACCTCTGCTTATGACTCTGAATCTTACTTTGCGTCGAATTTTGGGCACTACACATTTCTTTTTTCTCTTCATTCACCTAATCCTGACTTATGGCCATCATTAACTGGTTGAGGGCTATATTTTTTGTGGTCAACTTTATTTGCAAAAAGTTGTTTTTTTTAAAATTACAAACAAATCAATAACTGCATTTGATAGAAAATGAAACACGTCCGTCTGTCCGTCAACAATTCAATACGGCTCGGGCTAGAGGCCGTATTTATGAACCGATCTTTACAAAACTTCTTGAGTGCCTTTGTTATCACCGTGGGACGAGAACGAATGTGTTTGGGGGCATTCTGAAATTCAAGATGGCCACTAGCAGCCATTTTGTACCTTAGTTAGTGCAATCAGTTTTTAGCTTAACTTGACAAAGTCAAGATAACCTATTGCCATCACGCGTGCGGAAGTCTGTTAGTCTGTGAGTCTGTTTACATTTTTCTTTAGCACAGGCTACACCCCGTAGTTCTTGTCTGATCGTCACGAAATTTCATATGCAGGTTTGGGGTCATGTCTAGATGAGAACTTTCCCTTTTGGTCATGATCTGTCAACCATGATGGCTGCCTAAACCCGAAACCCAAAAACTTTTAGCACAGTCTGCAGGTCATATTTAATATGGAGGGATTTCATTGTAACTTGGTTGGATGACTCTGTATGATGTCTAGATGAGAACTTCCCCATTTGGACGCGATTGGTCAGCTGTGACGGCTACAGGGGCCCGAAGCCCAATAACCTTTAGCACAGTCTACAGGTCATATTTATGAAGGGATTTCATTGTAACTTGGTAGGATGACTCCAAATAATGTCTAGATGAGAACATCCCCTTTTGGTCACGATCATTCAGCCGTGATGGCTGCCCGAGCCCAAAACCTGAAAACCTTTAGCATAGTCTATAGGTCGTATTTATGGAAGGATTTCATTGTATTGTAACTTGTTAGGCTGACTCCATATAATGCCTAGATGATGACATCTCCTTTTGGTCGTGATTGGTCAACTGTGATGGCTACAGGGGCCCGAAGCCCGAAAACGTTTAGCATAGTCTACAGGTCATATTTATGAAGGGATTTCATTCTAACTTCGTAGGATCACTCCAGATAATGCCCAGATGAGAACATCCCCTTTTGGTCACGATCATTCAACCATGATGGTTGCCCGAGCCCAAAACATGAAAAAGTTTAGTACAGACTACAGGTCGTATTTGTGAAGGGATTTCATTGTAACCTGGTAGAATGACTCAGTATAATGTCGAGATGATGACGTCCCCTTTAGTTGCAATCAGTCAACCGTGATGGCTACACAGGCCTGAAGCCCGAAAACGTTTAGCACAGTCTACAGGCCATATTTATGAAAGGATTTCATTGTAACTTGATAGGATGACTCGTTTTGGAATAATTTCACTGTAACTTGGTAACTTTTGTTGATATACGTTAACTGTGAAGGCCACATACATTAACTGTGAAGGCCACATTAACCCACCCCTCAGTTCTTTAGTGCAGTCTACACCTCATATTATTTTTATTAAAAACATAGCATACAGGAACAAAAATTAACATATTCCCAATTATCACAATTCCTGTCTTATTTCATAATCCTTTCATAAACATTGAACATTTTCCTTTTCATCAAACACAACACACAGACAAGTTAAGCTACAGTGTCATTGACACTTTCATTTGTACAGAACTTCTGTATGAAAGTTCTGTTTCGAATAAATCATTGTCTGAATGTTTAGTAACATCGAATACATCACATAGAATATCGGTTTTTTCTCGTGCCGAAATTCTGCAAATTAGATGGACTTTGATTTTTTCAGTGCTACTTACACACAGTTAGTACACATGTCAATAGGGCACGGGCTAGGGGCTGTATTTATGAACCGATCTTCACGAAACTTCTTGGGTACCTTTGTTATCACCTTGGGATGAGAATGAGTGTTTCTGGGTGCAGTCCAAAATTCAGATGGCTGCCAGCGGCCATTTTGTACCAAAATTAGGTCCAATCATTTTTTTGTACACAACTTCTATACGGCTTGGGCTAGAGGTCATATTTATGAACCGATCTTTACAAAACTTGTTGGGTACCTTTGTTATCGCCGAGGGACGAGAACGAGTGTTTTTGGGTGCAGTCCGAAATTCAGGATGGCCTCCAGCAGCCATTTTGTACCAAAATTAGTGCTGTCAGTTTTTTGTACAGAACATCTCTTTTGAAAGTTCTGATTTGAATAAATTTTTGTATGAATGTTTAGTAACATTGAACACATCACATATAATACAGGTTTTTTTCTCGTGCAGACATAATGCAAATTAGATGGACTTTGATTTATTCATTGCTACTTATACACAGTAAGTACACATGTCAATACGGCTTGGGCTAGGGGCTGTATTTATGAACCGATCTTCGCGAAAATTATTGGGTACCTTTGTTATCACCTTGGGACGAGAACGAGTGTTTTTGGGTGCAGTCCGAAATTCAAGATGGATGCCGGTGGCCATTTTGTACCAAAATTAGGTACAATCAGTTTTTGGTACAGAACTTCTTTATGAAAGTTCTGATTTGAATAAATTTTTGAATGAATGTTTAGTAACATGGAATACATCACATATAATACAGGTTTTTTTCTCGTGCAGAAATTAGGCAAATTAGATGAACTTTGATTTATTCAGTGCTACTTATACACAGTAAGTGCACATGTCAATATGGCTCAGGCTAGAAGCTGTATTTATGAACTGATCTTCACGTAACTTCTTGGGTACCTTTGTTATCACCTTGGGACAGGAACGAGTGTTTTTGGGTGCCTTTGTTTTCACTGTGCTATGAGAACAAATATTTTGGGGTTCAGTCAGACCCACTCTGGGACTCAAAGATTTTATTTCTAGTTTAGCATCTAACTGTCACCCACCTTTACAATACTTTACAATACTTTACCTATACATTTGTTACAGGCTACGGTCAGCATTTATGTACAGACCATCACAATACTTTGTATGTACCTTTGTTATCAGGTCATTACCTAGATGTGTGTCATTGCTGTGTCACATACTATACATGTACATGTCTCACACAAGCTGAACTAGAGTGTCATTGGCACTTTCATTTTCAAAGCTCTGATAGCGGCTTCCAGCACTCTACCAGTTAACTGGTTGAGTGCTAGAAGCCACTATCAGGACTTTATAAAAAAGGGTATCAGAGCAAAAGCAAACATTTTCTTTGCTCATGTTTCATATTCAGGTAAACGTAAACAATAATTTGTTTATGTGAATTTGTTTTATCATAAACTGTTGGAGAATGCCCATGGGCACTCTCCAATAATTTGTAATAAAATAAATTTTGAATGACAAATTCAGATCACCAAAAATAATCTAACCTTCAACCAGTTAATTCCTAACCATACAAAAATTATTTGGTGACACCTATATTTCTGATTGCTTTCAACGAATATTGGGGGGGGGGGGGGGGGGAACAATTTTGCTATTAACAACTTGGTTGCACCTGGTAACACATCAAGGGGAAGCAACTCTAGCTTGGGTCATATCAGCCAGGATCAGTGTCATATCAGCTGAGTTTGAAGTCATATCAGCTGAACTTGATAATAGGCAATTCTGGGGAAAAAATCATATCTGATAAATAAATTTAATATCTGTTGCCACGATAGATATGAAAACATATGCCTTACATAATATTTTCATTAGATCAATATGACTGCATGTTTTTATCATTTGGGTGCTCTTATTGCAATTAAAACATGATTTAATTAATGCAATTAAACATCACAGTATATATTGTAAAAAGGATACCTACTCTTTTTAAGTATGTATCAGCGTTTTCTCATTTGCGACTGCAAGGAATCTAAGTTTTCATGCTGGTTGTGTCGCCAAGCATGAAAACTTTAATTTTCTTGCAGTCACTCATGAGATAATTTTTGTAGCTTCTCCAAAACAGTAGGTATCCAGTATTTTTCAACACAATCACATGGTGTTCTTGCTGAGTATCAATTTTCTTCTGGCTGTCATCAAACACTTCTGTACCATTTATGTTGAAAGGATTACAGAAGTGATAAGTTTATTCCAGTGGTTGTTATGGGTGTGGAAAGATGTTAAGATTGTTGTAGATGTAATATCTTGCCAAAATTGACATGATGATGATATTCTTATTTTGCTAATAATCATGTTAAGGGTAACAGACTGGTATTCTTATCTAGTTGTTGAACACAAACAGCTTCAGACATTTTCCTAACAAGCAGCAAAATATATATAAGTTAAGAAAATACAGACAGCTTTTTTGAAAACTAAATGACTTGTCTGACTTCTCCTTGGGATCTCCGAGAAGGGGAGCAATGCTTATTTCCTGTGGTAAACAAGTTCTGTAAATATATGTGACTAGACTAATTCATTTAAGGCCACCTTCAACAGCCAGGGTCATAGCATGTCGGACAGTATTATGGGTGGAGGAAGCCAGAGTACCCAGAGAGAACCTCCACTAGCAGCAGCGAGTAACTATCAGGCTATTCAACTTAATAACTCCACACAAGCAGGTTGAAGGCGATTGTACCACTGGCATGCTGTACGTCTTAGGACACAGTGGCATCATGCTCCAGCTTGGACAATGAAGATTAACCCTTTACACAACATAACGGCCAAAACCGGCCAGCTCTATTCTCAAAAATCGCAAATTAATTTTCATTATTTTTTTCATTTTTGTCTCAAAAACATAGGTTATGACACCTCATTGGAACGAGCTTGTTCCAAAGAGGGGGTCATAACCTATGTTTTTGAGGCAAAAAATGAAAAAAATTTAGTTATTCAAGAATTTTTTTTACAAGTATCATCTGCTTTTCATGTTTGGTAAAGGGTTAAGTGTTACAGATGATGCAGCTCAGGATTGAAGCTTCAACCTTTTGATCTGAACTCCAATGCCCTTGCCAATAACCCTCCCCTTCCCACCCCTAGGTTTTGGGGTAGATGCCATTGTGATGGTATGCAAGTGAGTATTTTGTCTATCTCTTTATCTGTTTCAGAATGGTGTCAGTAGATTTATGGGTATGTGTGACTGTGATGGTTGGCAAGAGTGTGTTTTTCTTTATCAGTTTAGGAATTAGGAATAGTGTGTGGGTGGAGGTTACCCCAGATAAGGTAACAGGCAGGTCAGACTGTTATTCAATTGTGAAAGACAAATATGCTCGATATAACCTTGCTCAATAATCTTGGTGCAAGCCAAAATGTTTGTCTTTTAGTGGACTGATCCATTCTGAAATTGGGACAACATTTTTTGTTATTTTGTTTTCTCCGATGAAATGTTATTTGTCATAATAGTACATCAATAGCTAAATAACAATAGCTCGAACAATGAGGCGCTGTGAAATTCTGTGTTGATCAGATTGGCTAATGGCACTATAGTGGTAAACTCGGATGGATATTACAGAAAGTTCACCTCAAATAAGCAGACATTCTCTCCCACACTGGTAATTAACAGGAAACATGATGATATTCAGATTATGTTTGTGGGCTGTCACCCTATAATTAAGGAAGCATTTAGTGATATCCACCAGTTCAATATATGACATAAACATCCCTAAATATTAATGGCTACCAAGTCTCAGTCATTTAAACACAATAATTACTGACAATTAAGCATTAATTAAAATAATCTTCACTTCCTCATTTGGTAATCTTGCTATGATTCATCATGCCAGAACTGATCCTGTAAGGTTGTTATTGGAAAGAGTGGCATCTACACTTTCAAATCCCAGAACAAAATAAATGTACCAGCATTATAAAATTAAGCATTACTTTTAATGATACATTTTAAGTGCTGTCATGTGATAAACTACTGGGACATGGTTTTATTTTATATGTAGTAATTTCATCAGTTTATATGGGTATAGTTAAAATCTTTCTAATTCTAACAATTCTCATATTTCATCCCCTTCGTCTATATTGTCTGTAAATGAATTTTCTCTTGAGTTTATTGGAAAGGATTGCAGCATGAAATTTTGAGTGCTCTTCACATATACAGCGATAATAAATATGAAACCAACTTATTCAACTGGGAATGATATTCCAAAGAATTGGTGATGCAATATATGGCAACAGAACATTGGATGAGAGACAAATTGATGAGCAATATTTTGTAGCTGTTTCCTTAGAATATACAACATGTGGATGCTCTGGATTTGATAATGTTTAGATGTATTTTATAAAAATAAACAGAAGATGACATAAGTTTGAAGGGGGTGGGGGTGGGGGGGAGTGGTATGAATTACTAGTCGACAATATAACAAACCAACAGATCATTATAATTTTTCCTTACTACTAGTGGAGACAAGTTGTGGCTTAATTTCAAGAAAATGTCCCTCCTATTTTTCACTTACTGTTTACACCAGCCACTCACTGCTAATTCCCCGTGGGAACCCCGGGAAGTAAGCAGCACTTGTTTACTGTGGTAAACCAGTTCCGCTTTACTAGTAAAATAGGACCCAGTCACCAATGCTTGGGGTGAAAGTCCTCTAAAATGGGCAACATGTTGATCAACGATTGACTAACCTTGACTTCATCTCCATGTTGTGTCACGATTAGCCATGGTGCATAAATATGTGACGTTAACCACCAACAAACAAACTCACTGCTAATACCATCCTCTGATAAAAGATATTGGAAAGCTCTCACTGAGAGGGTAATAAAAGAGACATTCTTCAGTAGCTATCTATCTTATAACTAATTTCTCTCATACTCCACCTTCATTCACCTATAAAACTGTCCAATGCGAATAAAATAATTAAACAAACAAACAAATAAATAAATAAATAAATAAATAAATAAATAAATAAATAAATAAATAAATAAATAAATAAAGATTGGTTTAGATAAACTTTATTGCACTACCTTTAACTGGTTGAGAGCTAGATTATTTTTGATGGTCTGAATTTGTTATTCAAATTTGTTTTATTACAAATTTATGTAAACAAAATATTTGCATTTGACTGAATTTGAAATACAAGCAAGGAAAATGTTGGATTTTGCTCTGGTACTCTAATTTTTTTTTAAAGCCCTGATAGTGGCTTCTAGCAGGGTGTGGTGGCGTTGCGGTAACCAGTTCTGTCAGATCATCGAAGTTAAGCAATGTCGAGCACGGTTAATTATTCGATGGGTGACTGTCTGAGCGATCAATTCAGACTTCAGACTCCCGCATTGTGTCCTTGGGCAAGGCACTTAACCCCGATTGTCTACATGGGGCACGATGACGCTGTGTATTAAGACGTACTGCACGTCGATGGTATGCATGTCTTCAACCAATCTAAACCTGCCTGTGCTGCAGTGCGGAGTTACGATGTTGGGGAGCTGACAGCTGCTCATCATTGTTCAGTGGTTCTCTCCGGGTACTTCTGCTTCCTCCACCCGTAAAACTGTCACGGTCATGATTAGCTACTGTGCATAAGTATATGACCTTAAACACCAATAACTAATATAAATAAATAGTGGCTTCTAGCACCTAACCAGTTAATAAGGTATGGTATACACAAAGTAAACAACAAATAAAATAAATATAGGTTGAGCATATAATACAGACTGATTTATCAGATTAAAATTGTTAATCATGCCTGTTACATAATCATTGTAAATTGGCTTACATGCTTACATTCTGCTTGCAAAGTAAATTAAGTGACTGATTTATTAATGAATAGCCCAAGGCAAAGAAGAATCGATAATTCTCACCAATGGAAGTGAACGATAAAAAAGGCAAACAGTAAGGACATGAATGGCACACACTTATTCAAGTCCTGTGCGAGCTATGTTTTCCTATAGCTCAGAATCTTTGTTATAAACTTACCGACTACATATGTAATTTAAACGTATTCAAAAACAAAGAGCAGTGCAAATCCTGGACGTTGTTGTAGGTGCTTAACCCTTTGAACACTGGTGGTATCTTCCATGCCAGTTAAATGGCCTAAATTGGAAGAGTCGATATTCATTATTTGGGGGTTGAGCAATTAATATTTTCAGCATGCAGCCTTCAGGCTGCACAGTGAAAATATTAATTGTTCCACCACACACATTCACCAGCCATTCCACTTAATGAAATTATGACGTATCATGTTGCTGGATCAGAAAAGCGATCTCTCGTGTTGAAAGAGTTAAACTGCAGAATTTGTTTGTAAATAAATGCCATAAACTCCTTTCGAAAGGTGCTGTACTTGGAACAGCCAAAGAAAGTGTGTAATCCACCTTAGCAGAATTTATTTTACGCTGCTTGCAATTTGTCTGTTCTCTGGGTATTGATGTTGGTTTTTGATAGCAACCCTGCTCTATCTCCAAATCATGTGTGGTTTATGCATAATCTTGTGACATTCCACTGGAAGTAAATCAATATTACGCTCACTGCAGTAGTTTTCTTTGACCAAAGGATAGAATTTTAGCTTTGAGTTTTCCGAATGAACAACCATTTGTGTACTGATGAATTGCCATGTCTGAGTGTGCATGTCTCAAAGTCATCTTTTTAATTTTAATTTTTTTTTTGGGGGGGGGTGCTGTGACGTTGTGGTAATCGGTTCTCGTCAGATCACCGAAGTTAAGCAACGTCAAACCTGGTTAATCCTTGGATGGGTGATCGTTTGAGCGATCGATTCGGACTCCCACATTGTGTCCTTGGGTAAAGCACTTAACCCCGATTATCCACATGGGGGTATGATGACTCTGTGTACTAAGGTGTACTGCTCGCCGATGGTACGCATGTCTTCAACCAATCTAACCATGCCTGTGCTGCAGTGTGGAGTTACGATGTTGGGGAGCTGGCAGCTGCTCATTGTTGCTTGGTGGTTCTCTCCGGGTACTCCGGCTTCCTTCACCCATAAAACTGTCACCGACAAGATATGACCTTGACTTAATGTGTCATGGTGCCTGTACAATGTGGATTTAGCCACACATTTCGAAACCCACAAGTCAGAATGCTTTCTGAATGTGATATATATGAGTGAATAAAAAAAAAATTAACGTGTGCTTACAGATATGGCTGTTACGATAAAGAAACTGTTTGTTGGTCAGGATGTGTACGAACTTAATAATGTACTCTTACAATATTTTTTTTTCATTTATGTTTACCAAATTGTAAAATAAACATGCCAAATGGAAATACTTGTTTTGTTTCATTTCTTCATTGATTTCTTTTAAAATGTTCTTCATATCCAAAGATCACTGTATCCTAAAGTCACTGGTTCATAAAGTTGCAGGGCCCATGCATCATTCATCAACATATCAGGCATTCATATGTTGTAGAACCGAAATGATTATTGTGTGTAAATCATACTGTTGACTGGTTATGTATTACAATGAGTAATGTTGCTTTGATAAATTTGTGAGAGGTATTGCCCTTGTTTTCTTATGGATTTTCTTTTTGTATTCTTTCAGGACTTACAGTCTGAAGTAGATGCACATCAGAATACATACGAGTCATTGAACAGTGCTGGAAACCAGTTGGCTCGCAACATGGTGGCGGGAGACTCACAGCATTTACATAAACGGCTGGATGAGATGAACAACAGATGGCTCCACTTAATGACCAAATCAATGGAAATAAGGTCTGTGACAAGCTTAAACTGTTACTCTTTAATTTATTTATTGGGATTTAATGACACTTTTGACACCTCATGTTGGCTTTAGGGTTGGAGGAAGCCGGAGTAATAAAAGAACTACTGAGCGATGGCAAGCAACTGCCAGACTCCCCAACGTAATAACGTTAATATTAGGGTAGATGACTTGTTTAAACTACATGCTTTGCTGTTCGTCTTTGACTGGTAACATGGGAGATTACCGGCATCATTTAATGATATATTTAGTGTAGTACACAATCAATCTGGTACAATTTGGCCTCCTACATATAGAGAAAACACGGACCAGATCTCTTGATAATCTCCCTTTATACTCCTTTCCAAAACTCGGGAATGCTCTTGATGATGCCACTCGAAATACCAGTAACAGAAACGAGTTTAAGAAAAGCTTGACTTCCAAGTTTCTTTCATCATATTCCACTTTTGACAATTGTGATAATCCCTATTGTCGGTACTATATGTAGTAAACTTGTAATCAGGAATAACTGTGATAGGTGTTTACATAATGTCACAGACATACCCTCTACTCTGCTTTTATCTGGAACCCTTGTCCTGGCCAAACTTGCTGCGCACTCCGACTGTCCAACAAGTACCCCAAAGAATGCGTTCAACACTCCCAATAGGAGTCTGTTGTCAGTAATATTGACACACCGATCCTGTTAATCCGAAGAACACAAAGCTCCTAGTAGCTATCTGTCAAAGGGGCTGAGTCCAAAGAGATTAATGAAATACATTACTGCTAGTGCTCAGTAAGTTATTCAAGCACAAGAAAGATGCAAGACTTGTCTGCAGGCGCATTCATTGAACAAACCCTGCATGATGCCGTCTGAATTTGTCAGCTGACAAGAATGCCCAGTGCACACAGTCTTATCCCTCTATCACTCCCAGAAAGCCATGGAGTACTTGAAGGGCCTTAGCGTCGGGTAATGGAGTAGTTACCAGAGCAGCTTGTTTGGTACCAATGTATCAATCCCTAACCATCAATCTCCCTCTGGCTTTTTTGTGCTGGAAAACTTTCCGCTATTGCGGAAGGGAGCTATAAATGAAATCACTCGAGCTCCCCCCAACTTAGCATCACACCCCTTTTTTCACTTTTTGTAGCTCAACTTTGGCGAAGCCAAATTTGAGCTTTTGTCATGGCCCGTCGTCTGTCTGGCCGTCTGGCCATCTGTCCGTACGTCAACAATTGGACACGGCTCGGGCTAGAGGCCGTATTTATGAACCGATCTTTACGAAACTTCTTGGGTACCTTTGTTATGACCGTGGGACAAGAACGAGTGTTTTTGGGTGCGGTCCAAAATTCAAGATGGCTGCCAGCCACCATTTTGTACCGTCCATGCAGAAATCTGTTTTTTGTACAGAACTTCCATATGAAAGCTCTGATTTGAATAATTTTTTGTATGAATGTTTAGTACCATGGGATACATCACATATAATACGGGTTTTTTTCTCGTGCGTAAATTGTGCAAATTACACTAATATTGATGTTTTTTGGTGTTAATTTTAGCACTGTAAGTGCAAATGGCAATATGGCTTGGGCTAGAGGCCGTATTTATGAACCGATCTTTACGAGACTTCTTGGGGTGCCTTTGGTATCACAGTGGGACGAGAACGAGTGTTTTGGGGTCTGGTCCGAAATTCAAGATGGCCGATGGCAGCTATTTTGTACAAAATTAGGTGCAATCAGATTTTTGCACAGAACTTCCATATGAAAGCGCTGATTTGAATAATTTTTTGTGTGAATGTTTAGTATCATGGGATACATCACATATAATACGGGGTTTTTTTTCTCGTGCAGAAATTATGCAAATTAGATGAACTTTGATTTTTTGAGTGTGACTTACACACAGTAAGTACACATGTCAATATGGCTCGGGCTAGAGTCTGTATTTATGAACTGATCTTCACGAAATGTCTTGGGTACCTTTATTATCACCTTGGGACGAGAACGAGTGTTTCTGGGTGGGGTCTAAAATTCAAGATGGCTGCCAGTGGCCATTTTGTACCGAAATTAGGTCTAATCAGTTTTTTGTACACAACTTCTATACGGCTCAGACTAGAGGCCATATTTATGAACCAATCTTTACGAAACTTGTTGGGTACCTTTGTTATCACCGTGGGGTGAGAGCGAGTGTTTTTGGGTGTGGTCCAAAATTCAAGATGGCCACCAGCAGCCATTTTGTACCAAAATTAGTGCAATCAGTCTTTTGTACAGAACTTCTGTATGAAAGTTCTGATTTGAATAAATTTTTGTATGAATGTTTAGTAACATGGAATACATCACATATTATAAGGGTTTTTTTTTCGTGCAGAAATTATGCAAATTAGATGAACTTTGATTTATTCAGTGCTACTTATACAATGTAAGCACACATGTCAATACGGCTCAGGGTAAAGGCTGTATTTATGAACCAATCTTCACAAAACTTCTTGGGTACCTTTGTTATCACCTTGGGACGAGAATGGGCATTTCTGGGTGCGGTCCAAAATTCAAGATGGCTGCCAGTGGCCATTTTGTACCGAAATTAGGTCCAATCGGTTTTTTGTCACAAGTTCTATACAAGCTCGTATTTATGAACTGATCTTCACAAAACTTCTTGGGTACCTTTGTTTTCACCTTGGGACAGGAACGAGTGTGTTTTGGGGTGCCTTTGTTATCACTGTGCTATGAGAACAAATATTTTGGGGTTTAGTCAGACCCACTCTGGTACTCAAAGATTTCTTTTCTAGTTTAGCATCTGACTGTCACCCACCTTTACACTTTTACAATACTTTACCGATACATTTGTTACAGGCAACGGT
Organism: Pictodentalium vernedei; assembly: GCA_031216915.1. Classification (NCBI taxonomy): domain Eukaryota; kingdom Metazoa; phylum Mollusca; class Scaphopoda; order Dentaliida; family Dentaliidae; genus Pictodentalium; species Pictodentalium vernedei. The sequence goes on along the minus strand of CM062296.1, from coordinate 689,516,364 downwards.
CAGTATTTATGTACAGACCGTTACAGTACTTTATATTTATCAGGTCATTACCTGGATGTTTGTCATTGCAGTGTCACATACTATACATGTCTTTGTCTTGACAAGTTGAGCTACAGTGTCATTGACACTTTCATTTTTCTAAGTGCCATTTGCTCACAGTCTGTTTGCAACTACTACACACCTTTCCAGGGGGGTGACGGGTAGACGGCCAATCTGGCTATGCCACCGTCTACAGTATACTGTTCACTAAACTTATGAATTATATGAATTTGTAACCATTATTGTATTTGTAACCCTCTATACATACTGGGAATAAATTATCTGAATCTGAAAAAAAAAAAATAATAACTCCACACAACCAGGGTTAGCATTGGTTGAAGACAGGTGTACCATTAACATGCAGACTCTAACGTTGGCGGATTCAAAAAGAATGAGTCATTAGCGATGTATATGCGCACTGGCAACAGAAGTTGTGGAGCTGTACTTGGAAGAGAGCATCCCCTACTGGGTCTGCGCCGGTAGCACTCGACCCTGTTTTGGCTTATTTTTTTGGGGTGCTTTTGCTCCACTTTTCTTTCCCAAATTGCTTGGGAAAGATCAAAATAGAGAGTATATTTTCCGAGTTAGGGACTTCCACTGTAGTGCAAGCCTGTAGTAAACAATTGTGGTAGGTATAATAAGAAAGATAATTTACTATAAAATTTAAATTTCCATCACTTCTCGTCCGTTGGAGTAAGTACGTACGTCTGAACATACTTACGTATGTGCGTACAGGTGTACGTACGCCCACAATTTCCTTTGGTTTACCGCACAGGTCGCATTTATGATCAGATTGCTTTGAAACTTGGTATGCTTGTTTTGGGGTGATCTTTAGATGGGAGCTATCGATTTTCTTTCATTTCCGTCAAAAAATGTTGCTGTTGGCAATGTTCTTTGACCTTAGTTTAGTCAGACCTCAGTATTTCCCTTTGGCACACCCTACAGGGCACATTTATGATCGGATTGCTTTGAAACCAGGCATGCTTATTGCTTATTTGGAGTGACCTTTAGATGGGAGCTATCGATTTTCTTCCATTTCCATCGAAAAATGTTCCCACTGACAACAACCTTTGAACTTAGTTTAGTCAGGCATCAGTATATTCCTTTGACACGCCCTACAGGGCACATATATGATCAGATCAGTTTGAAACTTGGTATGCTTGTTTGGGATTACCTCTAGATGGGAGCTATTGATTTTCTCCGATTTCCATCAAAAAATGTTGCCGCTGGCAATGACATTCGAGGAACTTAGTGCAGTTATGCATCAATATTTCCCTTTGGCACACCCTGCAGTGCACATTTTTGACCGGATCACTTTGAAACGTGGTATGCTTGTTTGGGGTGACCTCTACATGGGAGCTATCAATTTTCTTCCATTCTTCTGGCAACGTTTTTAGAACTTAGTTAAGTCAAACCTTCAATATTTCCCTTTGGCATACCCTACAGAGCACATTTATGATCGTATTGTTTTGAAACCTGGCATGCTTGTTTGGGGCGACCTCTAGATGAGAGCTATCAATTTTCTTCCATTTCTATAAAAAAAATGTTGCCGCTGGCAGCGTTCTTAGAACTAAGTTAAGTCAGACCTCAATATTTCACTTTGGCACACCCTACAGGGCACATTTATGATCGGATTGCTTTGAAACCTGGCATGCTTATTGCTTATTTGGAGTGACCTTTAGATGGGAGCTATCAATTTTCTTTCATTTCTGTCAAAAAATGTTGCTGTTGGCAATGTTCTTTGACCTTAGTTTAGTCAGACCTCAGTATTTCCCTTTGGCACACCCTACAGGGCACATTTATGTTCAGATTGCTTTGAAACCAGGCATGCTTATTGCTTATTTGGAGTGACCTTTAGATGGGAGCTATCGATTTTCTTCCATTTCCATCGAAAAATGTTCCCACTGACAACAACCTTTGAACTTAGTTTAGTCAGGCATCAATATATTCCGTTGACACGCCCTACAGGGCACATTTATGATCAGATCGGTTTGAAACTTGGTATGCTTGTTTGGGATTACCTCTAGATGGGAGCTATTGATTTTCTCCGATTTCCATCAAAAAATGTTGCCGTTGGCAATGACATTCAAGGAACTTAGTGCAGTTATGCATCAATATTTCCCTTTGGTACACCCTGCAGTGCACATTTTTGACCGGATCACTTTGAAACGTGGTATGCTTGTTTGGGGTGACCTCTACATGGGATCTATCAATTTTCTTCCATTCTTCTGGCAACGTTTTTAGAACTTAGTTAAGTCAAACCTTCAATATTTCCCTTTGGCATACCCTACAGAGCACATTTATGATCGTATTGTTTTGAAACCTGGCATGCTTGTTTGGGGCGACCTCTAGATGAGAGCTATCAATTTTCTTCCATTTCTATAAAAAAATGTTGCCGCTGGCAGCGTTCTTAGAACTTAGTTAAGTCAGACCTCAATATTTCACTTTGGCACACCCTACAGGGCACATTTATGATCGGATTGCTTTGAAACCTGGCATGCTTGTTTGGGGTGACCTCTAGATGGGAGCTATGAATTTTCTTCCATTTCCATCAAAAAATGTTGCCGCTGGCAACAACCATTGAACTTGGTTTAGTCAGGCATCAATATATTCCTTTGGCATGCCCTACAGGGCACATTTATGATCAGATCAGTTTGAAACTTGGTATGCTTGTTTGGGGTTACCTCTAGATGGGAGCTATCAATTTTCTTTGATTTTAATCAAAAAATGTTGCCTCTGGCAATAGCCTTCAATGAACCTAGTGCAGTTCTGCATCAATATTTCCCTCTGGCACTCCCTGCAGTGCACATTTTTGACCGGATCACTTTGAAACATGGTATGCTTGTTTGGGGTGACCTCGACATGGGAGCTATCAATTTTTTTCATTTCCATTAAAAAGAACTTAGTTAAGTCAAACCTCAATATTTCCCTTTGGCATACCCTACAGAGCACATTTATGATCGGATTGTTTTGAAACCTGGTATGCTTGTTTGGAGAGACCTCTAGATGGGTGCTATCAATTTTCGTCCATTTCCATCAAAAAATATTGCCGCTGGCAACAACCATTGAACTTGGTTTAGTCAGGCATCAATATATTCCTTTGGCAGGGCACATTTATGATCAGATCAGTTTGAAACTTAGTATGCTTGTTTGGGATTACCTCTAGATGGGAGCTATCGATTTTCATCGATTTCAATCAAAAAATGTTGCCGCTGGCAATAGCCTTCAATGAACCTAGTGCAGTTATGACCGATAGATGGGAGCTATTCTCTTTCTTCTATTTTCGTCAAAAAATGTTGCAGCTAGCAACTACCTTTGAACTTAGTTTAGTTAGACCTTAATATTTCCCTTTGGCACACCCTACAGGGAACATTTATGATCGAATTGCATGCTTGTTTGGGGTGACCTCTAGATAGGAGCTATTTATTTTCTGCCTTGTCCGTAAAAAAAGGTTGCCATTGGCAATGACCTTTGATGAACTTAGTAAAAACTTATTGCAGTTAAGCATCAATATTTTCCTTTGACACACCCTGCAGAACACATTTATGATTGGATCGCTTGGAAACTTGGTGAGCTTGTGTGAGGTGATATCTATATGCGAGCTATCGATTTTCTTCCATTTCTGTCGAAAAAAATGTTCCCACTGACCTTTGAACTTAGTTTAGTCAGACGTCAATATTTCCCTTTGACACACCCTTCAGGGCACATTTATGATTGAATCACTTTGAAACTTGGTATGTGTGTTCAGGGTGACCTGTAGATGTGAGCTATCGATTTTCTTCCATTTTCATAAAAAATTATTGTCATTATCACCAGCCTTTGAACTTACTGCATTTGTGCAGCAACTTATCCCTTTTGCACTCTCTGCAGGGTATATTTATGAATTTTCATAAAAAAAAACCCCAAAACAACCATTGCCACAAGCATTGACCTTCTGCTTATGCATTTGTGCATTAACATCTTCCTTTGGCATGCTTCAGAGGACACATTCATTATCAGGTTGTTTTGAAACTTTGTTTGCTTATGCAGGGTGACAAAGATAGGAGCTATTGATTTTCTTTTCATTTCCATCAAAAACTGTGCTGTTTGCAACAATCTTTGAATTTATTGCATTTGTGCATCAACATTCTTTAACATGGCCTACAGGCCACATTTATCATAGGATTGTTTTTGAACTTGGTGTGCTCATTAAGCAAGACCTTCAGATAAGAGCTATTGATTAGCATTCATTTCTGTGAAAAAAGTTGCCATTTACAATAACCACTGAACATTCTGCATTTGTGTATCAACATTCTTCCTTTAGCCAGTCTTACAGTTTATATTTAAAAATGCATGGATTACTCTGACGTTGTGCACACACAATGCTGTTATGTTGAAATTTCATCAAATAACATTGGTACCAATGATCCTCAATTTTGCCATTTCATTTATAACTTACCAAGTTCAAGTTTGTCAAGTTGAGCTACAGTGTCATTGACACTTTCATTTATTGAAGGTGGAGCGAATTTTGCTGATCCAAGGCACCCTCTTTGGCTAAGTTGAATGGTCAACTGGTTTATTATTTGAATGAAAGCATCACATTCATTCCAATGAGGGGTTATCTTTTTGATGCATAAAATGAAATTTTTTGCTCCATTGACTGAAAGTCAGAGTAATCTTTTGCCATCACTTGGAGTCTGTCATCCATTATACAACCTTTTGCACATCAGTCTTCATCTTCAGAACCATTAGCCCAAATGCAAACAAAGATGTCTCAAATTATCTTTGATCAATACCCTTCTAAGTTTGTTTAAGAGAAGCTGCGAAGCTTGATGGGCTAGGATTTTGCTCAAAAAGCCCCCAACCATATAATAAAGTTTTTTTCATAAACCACCAGTCACAATGCTATGAGAGTTGGTATGTAACTTCCTTTAGTGATGAAGATTCAAGGTTGTTCAAAGATATTTTTGGGTTTACTTCAGGTGGGGCAAAATTTATGTCTCTGCACAAAATTTCTTTTTTTCAGAACCAGTTGGCCAATTTAAATCAAACTTGGTATGCAATATTATTTCATGACATTCACTTGATTTAAGCCCAAAATGTTTTTTTTATTCACCTCCTTGTGGTAATTCCAGGAGCTAAAAATAGAAACAGTTCAAATACCCATATTCCGAGAACTACATGAGAAAATTATTTGGTATGCTATCCGGAATATCTAGAACTGAGAAAGAAAGAAGATCTCGAAATCTCTGAGGCTGAAGGAACATCACAGTAGATCAACAGTAGTCTGCTTTCAAACTCCACGAAAAGTCTATAAAAAAAGCCCATCACAGCATCAAATTCCTTACGCAATTCAACTGGTGTGCAAGATCTTATAAAGAGGGTTCTTATTTGAGCAAATCAAACTGAAGATGGCAAAATAACATGCAGTTATATTTCTTCTGTGAGAAAGGGCTTAGAGCATGCTTTCCAGAAGTGTGTCCCATATGACCATATCCAGTAGAGGTCTAGGTGTATTAGGGTTTTCTGGATTTGAGGAAGATTGATTTTGATTGATTTTCAGATATAAAACTCATAAAATCCTTGATGCAAGACCTTTTTGAAGGCTTGCATCTGAGATCAACATTTTGCCTCTTTACATTAATATTTGGTGTAAATATTTAGTAAGGCCCTGTGCTCACAGAAGGGCACCACAAGCAAGTACCCGTGCACAGAGAAGGGCACCACAAGCAAGTATGTGACACATTTTGTATGTTACTAAAGAGAATGGATGGAGTGTCATAAAAATAAAGCTTAGATATCCTTTAAAATATACCCAGATGCCCTCAAATATTTGAGAAAAAAGAATATTTTTTCCTTCAAATGTTGCCCCCCCCCCCCCCCCCCCTCTCCAGTCAGTCTGGGACCCCCTGGACATACTCTATCATATCCCTAAGGGTAAGCCACGACTGACCATATCATCAGTCCCAAGTTCAATTTTGACAAACTTTGTGAACTCAGAACATGTGCTCCTTTGTGCATTCATAAGAAAGTCTTCTAAACTCTCATCCAGTTGTCCCAGCAGGGGTTTCTAGTTAACCCTTTACCCAACGTAATGTCCAAAACCAGCCAGCGCTATTCTCAAAAATCGCCAATTAATTTTCATTATTTTTTTTCATTTTTTGTCTCAAAAACATAGGTTATGACCCTTCGTTGGAATGAGCTGGTCGAGCTCATTCCAATGAGGGGTCATAACCTATGTTTTTGAGACACAATGTGAAAAAAAATGAGTTATTGAAGAATTTCTTTTGCAAGTTTTGTCTGCTTTTCATGTCAGGTAAAGGGTTAAGCTTTGGCCACCTTGTCTTGACTAGTACATTTAGAAATTCTTGTAAAAAATGTCTGAAGACCCCAAGGGTGAATGATATAATTTCAAAATTGAGGTATAGTATACCAGTCCATCCATTTCATTCCAATCTACAAAGTGTTTTTATCAGTTTTCTTTACATTAGTACAGTGTTTTATCAATTTTAAGATTTCTATTGAGATTGATGCCTTTAATATTTGCAAATAATTGCCATTGTTATCATATTCAAGAATATAAATGATTTTATATTTTTAGGAGTCGACTTGAAAGTAATGCAGAACAATGGCAGCATCTGCTCAACACTCTCCATGAACTGGTCAACTGGGTTATGAAAAGGCAGCAAAACTTAAATCAACAAAAACCTGTAGGTGGTGACTTGCAGTGCGTACAAACTCAGAATCTGGAAAACCAGGTATGTAATTATATGGACGCGTTGTGTAAAGGTTTCGATTTTAGATGTACTGTGTATGGGGAGTGCATTACCACCAAAACAGCCATGGAGTGGAGTTTCTACTGGGTCCAAACATATCAACATCTACGTAAAACATCACCACTCATCTATGTGCAACTTAATTGATAGAATGGTCATTGGTTACATATAGAAAATTGTTTCTCACCTGCAGCCAACTTAAAAGAAGGGGTTGGGGAGGGCAGTTGTTGCTATGAATAAACAATGCTTAACAACAACAAATTTCTTGAAAATTTTAAAGTTTCTGATGCCTCGCAATCTGTGATCGCTTTTTAGCTCAACTACTTCAACAATGTGGTGAGGTCATGTGGTGACTCCAGCAGCAGCAGTAGCAGTGGCATTGGCATCTACATCAAGCATACATTTCCAATTTTGTAAGGATTAAGGTTTATTTTCTCAAAGTCGTGTGTGTCCAATGCTTTGATATTTCTAGGATATAACTTTTTAGATGGTAGATCATATGCAAAACTCATGATCAGCCAACTAAAATCAAGGTTACAGATAGAGGTCATGAACATCAACTCTTTTATGTCCAGGACTTAAATTTTAGTGGAAGAAGATATCACAATGGAACTCACACAACCTATAGATCAACACTAGATGTTATGCCGCGTACAAAATTGTCCAGGACTTAAATTTTAGTGGAAGAAGATATCACAATGGAACTCGCACAACCTATAGATCAACACTAGATGTTATGCCGCGTACAAAATTCATGACCGAGGTCATGGCCACATAGATATGTCAACATGTGAAATCAACTTTTTGGAGTCCGGTACATAACTTTTATGTGGAAATATTTAGTACAATGGAACTTACACAACCCATGACCCAACACTAGATAGTGTGTCATGTACAAAATTCTCAACTAGCCACCAAAGTCAAGGTCAAATAAAGAGGACAGCATATGGAATCTGCATGCACATCCACACATGCAGGGCTTCCCATCAAGCGATTTACAACATTAGGCAGTGTTCTTATTATCACATAATGTGTAATTTAACCCTTTACCTAGGATTGTGACTAATACCTGCCTGCACTGTTCACAAAAATTGCTGACCAAATTTGTTTTCTTTCAATTTTTGCTTCCAAAAAATGCAGCTTCTGGCCCCTCATTATAATGAGCTTTTCAAGCCCATTCCAGTGAGGGGGTCATACGGTCTATTTTTGTGGGAAGCATATGAATATTTTAGTTATTCGGGAAATTTTTTAGAAATGCTGCCTGCTATTCATATAAGATAAACAGTTAATGAAATATTATATAAGAGAAGCTTAACTACTCTACTTCTGAAACCTACTCCCTCACAATGTTAGTCGGCATTGACTTCTGATATTATGCCATTTTTAGACATGTTTTGAATGAAATTTTTGTAATGAGCAATTTGATGGTAATTAACGGTAGGTGATAATAAAAGTTTAATGTATGTATTGTAGAAACTGAAAGATGAGTTGGATGTAAAAAGGCCAGTGATAGAACAGAGTTTAGAGGCAGGTCGGTTCTATATTCGAGAGGAAGGGGATGATAAACGATTGAGTACTGGTAGTATTGAAAGTAATGAAATAGGTAAGTATGTAATTATAAGTATGTTATTATAAATCAGTCATAAATCAGTCATGACTCATCATCACACCTTGCATCATATAATGTGACAAAATCTATGGCCTCCTTTTCGTATCATTCAAAACTGTTTTTCAGACCTCTTAGTGAAGGGCTGGGGTCTATTACTTTCAAATGTAATATATTATATTACTGTTATTTTTGATTTTTTTTTATTTTATTATATTACAATTACTTTGGAAATTGCTTATTATTTTATAATTAAAATTACTTTTAAAATGTAATAAATATTACTTTTTTATTACTTTTATTAAATTTGTCAGTAACCCAACTTTCATGTAGAAATTTGTTCCCATAATGCAGATCACGAAATGATCACAATAAGACTTAGTGTCATTTACCCTGAGTATTTCTAGAATATCTCATAAAATCAAGTGATGGCTGCTATAAAGCAGCCATGACTTGATTTGCTGAGAAATTTAATCAAGTCTGGCATCAAGAAATCTTTTCTAAGAGGATTGCTTCTATTTCTTATGCTTCATTATATAAATCTTCATTCCAGGCAGCATCTAATTTGACAAAATCCATGCCTACTTTTAGTATTATTCAAAACTCTGTTTTTCAGATCTCTTAGTGTCATTAACATTGAGTATTTTCTTGAATATCTCATAATTTCATATCATTCAGTAGAGTCTGAGATAAAGAAATCTTTTCTAAGAACATTGCTCATGTTTGTATTGGGATATTTTGTTAAAAAGAGGAAGAATTATACCTGTATTAGGTAAGAGGGTATTTTAGTACTGGTCAAGAAAATCTGCTTGCAGCTGGAAAATGGTTAACCCTTTACTTGATGAATCGGCCATATCCATCTGCATAATACACAAAGTGGACAGTTGACAAAAACAATATTTTTTTAAAATTTCAACGCAACCATATCATGTGACCCCTCAAATTGGAACGAGCTTGATGCGCACATTCCAATGAGTAGTCACATGATATGGATTTGTTGAAATTTTTTGAAAAAATTAAAAAAAACAATAATTGAAATAATAAATTTTGAGATCCTGTGTGTTGGATAAAGGGTTAAAGCCTAACAAAACCAAAAATTACACTTATTATATAGTTTTCTAAATAACTGAAAATTTAATTTTTTACTTCAAAAACATTGCTTCTGACCTACCTGAGTGGACTTTGAACTAATCTCACTGAGGGGTCTTTAACTATGTTTTGGAAGCAAACTTAGAAAAAATAAATTTTGAATACTGTTTTTTTGTGTATAATACTGGGTGTATTGGAATGATAGCTTAACCCTTTACCTACTGAAATAACATTGTCCATTCAGTGCTATTCTCAAAAACTGCAATTCAAATTTTATAAATTTTTTTCAAGATTTGCCTCCAAAACATACCTTATGGGTGGTCATTGAGCACGCTCCAATAAAGGGTCATATGTTACATTTTGTCTACAAAAACATTTTTATTTATTCCAAAAAAATTTTTGTGTCACCTGCCAGTCATGTTACTGATGTACATTTGCATGTGGAGAGCCATTAAAGCTCTTTCAACAGAGGTACACAGAACTAGATTACATTAAACTAAAATTTATAATAAATGATTTGGCATTGATACAGTTGTATCTTAGAGATTTGCTTATCTTGCATGTTCTTGTAACTATGTGTATCTTTAAATATTCTGGGAAGGTCCTGAAAACACCTTGATTAACTACTCACCCAAGTGGAGGAACTCTGTCTGAAGCGAGTAATTACTCATCATGATTGGTTGGCTAAACTTGACATCAGACTTTTGTTATAGTCAAGATACAGGAACATGCAAGCCTGGAAATAATCAATCTGTCATTTGCAGAATGGAGTCCCCAAAGGGTGAATTTGCTAATGCTATCCCATATAGTCAGCCGAAATCCTCCATATTATCCTAAGGGTACATCTTTATGTTTAACCCTGAGACCGTGCTTCAGATTGCAATTCGCAGTGTGTAAATTTAATAATGCCACCCTGCTTTTCAGGGTAGCATCACTAAATTCACCCTCTGGGAACCTCATTCTGCAGATAACAGTCTGCTTATTTCCAGGTTCGGGGGGAACGTGGTGGCTAATTGGTAAGAGCATTGGATGTTAAACCTGGGGGTTAATACAGTGGAGCTCACTTAAATAGATATCTCTTAACTGAATAATCCTGTTAATTGAATATAATTTCCCAACACAAAACCATTTACCATACCTCCAGTACAAATTTGACCTGTTAATTGAATATAGGTTATAGAGTAAACTCCTGTTAATTGAATAAAAAAATCTTGTAACCTGTAAAGAAATTATCCTGACTCTTCCCAGTTTTCCTTTGTTTAAAGACCAATTTGGCCTCAATACATCCAATACAGGTATTTATTCTATTACATCGTGTTCAACAGAGCTCATGGAGTTCTGTCAAACAAGATATAATAGAATAAATGCTAAGTTCATCTCTAGAATACAGGAAAGTGACACAATCCCTGTTAATTGAATACTCCTGTTAATTGAATAATTTCCATTGTCAAAATGGCTATTCAATTAACAGGGTTCCATTGTATTTCGATCCTCACCAGTGCCTTCTGTGCTGTGTCCTTGGGGAAGACACTTAATCCTAATTGCCCACATGGGGGCATGATAGCATGGTGGTATGTACTAAGGCATACTGCATGTGGATGGTGTACTTACCTTAAACTGCTGCTAACTCTTTTTGACCTGGGTTAGTAAGTTACTCACCACTTCTGGGTAGTTCTCTCAGGGTAGTCAGTAATCCTCCACCTGTAAAACTGTCTGACACGATATGACACTGGCTTGTTATACCCCAATAAACAAACAAACAAATAGTTAAGATACATACATTGATGCAGAAAGTGATCTAAAAGCCCAATAAATAAAAAAAAACATGAACATTAATATAGTGTTATCTGATGCTTTCACATGATAGCATTTTATCGGCAATGTCAGGGATACCCTGAACATATATTATTCTTTAATAAACACAGCAGGAAATTAGTTGGTTCACAAACATAATCTATGGTTGTGAGTTTAAAAAACGCGCAGATTTATTCATATCCCTTGAACAAAACTGCAACATATTGTTAGGGTGAAACTGGAAACTGAACGTTAAAAGTCTTGTGCCCCCAAATTTTAAATACTGGTTATTACCACCATGTGGGTGTCCGAGGTGCTATATTAAAGTTGAGACCTTGTCTCTGGGTATATATTGACGATTCCATTAGGATGAGTCAATATATGACCCAGCGACAAGGTCAAGACACTGTTTTCCACTCTTTCTTGACTTATTCGCATATATTTTGACAATCATTCTGTGTCTGTGAGTTGATTTTTTTTATGAATGAAGGTCATGACATCACAGCATTTCATTCTTGCACTATGCATAATGTAATCCCCATTCATTATTCCACTTGTCCTAAAACTGCCAAAGTTTCTACTACTGTTTTAGCTATGTGTTTCTTTGTTTTATTTTTCGAGTTTAACACATAGTAGGCCAAAATAACAATTTATTTCAAGGAGTTGGTGATTTATCTTTTAATTACTGTTATCAAAAACAGTGGTCTTGTACTTTGTCTCGACATTTTTACTTGTATTGAGGGAAATACATTCTTGTTGTAAGATAAAAATTTTTATCTGATAACCATAGAGTATAACACCCGTTGTATATACTTGAATTACATACAATTGGTGTTGTATATAATTATAATTTATGCGAATGACCTTTGACCTTGTTTGCTTCCATTTTCATTCATTCATAAACGTCATAATGCAGATTTGAATTCTATGATGATGGAGCAAGTGAAATTTAATCAAAATAATATGACATATTTTCTTTACGTATAAATATGTAAATTTTCTGTTTATTTTGCTGAAATAAAGAAATAATTACAACCTACTTCGTTTAAAACCTTATGAAGAAATTACTAGAATATCAATAATGTGTACTGCGTTATTTATAGTTACGTCTACGTCCACGAACAAAGTACGGCTACCTGTAAAAACTTTTTGTACAAATTGTAAACAAAAACAAAAGTGGACCGTAAGTAATGAAAATTGGAAACTTCTCGAATGAATACACATTATCATCATCGCCAGGTAGAGCTGAAAAAAATAAATAATAGATCAACTGCAAACAGTGTCCATGACTGTACAGCAGCAACCAAAAGATCGCATTTGCTTTGTCTCGTTTTCTACGGAGGCCTGTGGGAATCAGCATAAAAGTGAATATAAGGCTCAGCAAGTGAAACTGCTGTTTGTTATCAGATAAAAACAATATACATAGAGTGGGGTTTTTTTTATATTATCTGGTTTATACAACTCGTTGAAATATAGTTAATATTTTCTCGGCAGCGCCTCAAAAATATTAACTATATTTTAGCTCGTATAAACCATATATAAAAACACTATATGTATATTGTCTATATATTTCACAAGTTCAGAAATAATGAATTTTAGTTCTAGGTAGTGCTCACTGAAAATAGCTATCAACTCCAAAACTGTAAATGGCTGTGGCTCTTCTGTTGTAAAATCTAGATTGAATGTTCTTTGTTTTACTATTTTATAGATGAGGGTGTGGGTTTGGAAGCTTCACCAGATAAAGATGCCAGGCATTTAATACGAAAGATTCGACGTCATGTTCGCTTACTCAATAGGAAGTGGGCAGAACTGAATCAAGAATGCAATGAATGGCAAGCCAAAGTGGATGAAATTTTGGAGGTAACTTTCTTTTCTGAAATTGTTTATGTGTGAGAAGAGCTAACCAATGCGTCATTCTTTTTATTCCTTGTTAGCTTATGCCCTGAAGAGGAAATTAAAGTATACTTTAAAAAATCTGTCATACAACCTATAAAAATAATACAAATGTTGTCGAACTTTGTTAATTGCATAGCCACAGTATTAGTGAAAATATTCAATCAACAAGAGCATTCAATTACCAGTAATCAGTATTCAGCTGATAAACTGTGCATTTACCATACTGACCCAGGTATAAGCCCATAATAAAAAATAAGTCCACCTACCAACTTTTCAGATTTGGTTCAGAGTCTCCTTGTAAATAATCCCAAGTCCTGACTTTGTAATGACATCACCGATGACACCCATGCTGGTACTTGTAAGTTGTTGCAATGAAAAAGAACCCTTCATCCAATGCACATGATATCAAAATTTGTTATATTAATTATTTCTTTTTCAAATGTTTCAAAAAACTTCCAGAAAATCATTTCATGTGACCCCTCATTGGAATGAGCTCAATGGGCTCATTCCAATGAGGGGTAACATGATATGGTTTTGTTGAAATTATTTTACATATTTTTTTCAACTGTTCAGTTTGCACATTACGTGGATGCATGCAACCAGTTCATTAGGTAAAGGGTTAATGCATCTTTGTTATGGAATTGACCGAGTCACCTAAGTTTGTGTCAACTTTGCATCCAAATTCTCCTGCAGACTTGACCTCTTGAAAATAAGCCCACCCATATACTTTTGCCCTCTTGTACTTCATGCACCCCCTGGGCTTATTCCTGGGTCAGTTACAGTATACTGTTATATCTTGTTCAACAGAGCTCATGTAGCACTGTCAAACAGGATATAACAGATTAAATGCCTGTATTGGATGTACTGAGGTCAAAGTGGTGTAAAAACATTATGAATTCAGTTGTTGTCAGAGCAAATCCTTGATTGATCACAATATTTTTCAATTATCAAGATTTTGAACCTATTTGCACTTGACAGGTCAAATTTCTACTGAAGGTATGGTAAATAGTTTGGAGTTTGGAAGTAATATTCAGTTAACTAAGTTATTCAATTTAGAGATATCCAATTAAGTGAGCTTCTTTGTAAAAGTCATAAACTTTTAACAAACATAGCTTGAGATTTCTCATTTGCGCAAGCTGATGAAGCTCAGTCATATCGGAGAAAGTTGAAATCATGTGACTTGAAAGCATTCACAGACCCAAATAAGGAGTTGGAAAAAATTTGAAAAGTAAATTTCTGATACCCGTGTGAAAACCATTGGGCGTAACCCCTTACCCCTACCCACCTGCTACCTGATTTTGTGACAACCAAACTTTCAGAACTGTAAAAGATGCGGTGATGAAAATTTGTGTTTGACTGAAAATGAAACATGAGCAAGGAAAATGGCTTTTCCTCTGGTACCCTCATTTTTTGAAAGTTCTGATAGTGGCTTCTAGCACTCAACCAGTTAATCGTCATAATTTACTACCAAGTCAGCAAATCGAAAGAAAGACCAAAAAAATGAAAATGGACATTTGCAGTTGGTTGCAGCACTGAAATACTTGTGCTGGGATGATGACAGACAGCGGGCTTGTATTTTATTTTCCTGTGGTATATATTTATGTTTATCACTGTGTTATATATCAAAAAAAATGTAAAATTTATATTCTGTGAAATAAAGTTATTTATCTTGCTAAAGTTATCAAAAATTTTCTTTTAAGTTTCATCTCTAGTAAGAGACATGCACATTACACCTCCTTTTGTTGTATATTTCATTTTGATAAACTAGGTTATTACATTTTTATGATTCCAACATTTCAGAAATTAACAGATCTGCAAGAAGCTATGGATCAGTTGAATGAAAGATTGTGTGAGGCAGAAAGAGAAAAAGCAAAATGGCAGGGAATTGGAGATATAGTGATAGAAAATCTTCAGCAAGAAATTGATAAGATTAAGGTGAGTGTTTTCATTCAATATTGTCTTAACATCTTACAGTTAGCAGAGATTCTAGCCTCTGACAGCAATACTCGGTCTGGTAACTTGTATGTTAGTAATCCAAGCGCGTTGTAAAGAAATATACTACTTCCATTTTTCTAAGGATTATTCCTACCCATCTACATTTTTGTACATAAAAGTTAAAAAATGTGTACCTTTTTTATTTTTATTTGAGCAGTGAAGTTAACAACTCTTTCACTTTCAACACCCTACATTACAAGTCAAAATAAGTTGTAGCATAACCACAATAAACTAAGCATACTGCTGCTCCTGCACTGATAAGATCAGAGTCTGACATCATTTTCTGGAAAGCTCTCAGTGAGAGCTTTCCTGAAATTGATGTCAGTTTCTGGTCTTATCAGTATAGGAAGAGAAAGATGCATAGTTTATAGTGGTTATCCTACAACTTATTTTGACTTGTACTGTAGGTTATATCATGTCAGATAATTTTTGGGGGTGTATGAAGCCAGAGTACCCTGCCAGAACCACTGAGCAATGGCAAATAACTGTCATGCTCTCCAATTTCCTATCCAGGAGCACACAGTGCTAGCTTTGGTTATCTTCTTCCATGCTGCTGGTGGATATTCCTGCCAGGAACACGATTTCTCTTACCACTGAAATAAGTATCATTTGGGCACTTTTAACCAGAATTTCCCCTTGTGGACTGAATGGATTTTTTCACCAAAAATTTCTAAAGTTAAATTCAGATGTTTTTTTTTTTTTTTTTGCTTCACAGCAGCCATAACTAGATTTGATGAAAAATATCTTGAAAATATGTGTTAAAGGAAATTGTAACATTGACAGGCTGTTCATGTACAGTCAACATTTTGTATGCCTATGGTACCCTTGCGTTCATTCAATGCAAACCCTGCTTGTGTCGAGATAGTTAATTGGAGAGTCTTGACAGTTACTGACCATTGCTCAGTAGTTCTCTCTGGGTACTCTTGCTTTCTCCACCCCAAAAAATTTTTTGGCATAGTGTGACCCAATCTGCTGAAAGTGTCATTAGCCGCCAATAAACAAACAGACATAAAAATGTACACATTTACCTTTATGTACAAATATGTTAACCCTTTACCTAACATGAAAAGCAGACGACACTTGCAAAAAAAATTCTTGAATAACAAATTTTTTTCATTTTTTGTCTCAAAAACATAGGTTATGACCTTTCCTTGGAATGAGCTCAATGAGCTCATTCCAGTGAAGGTTATAACCTATGTTTTTGAGACAAAAAATGAAAAAAATAATGAAAATTAATTGGCGATTTTGAAGAATAGCGCTGGCCGGTTTTGGCCATTACATTGGGTAAAGGGTTAAGGTAGTTTTAAGTATACAGGTGAGAAGGGAAAACTTAAGTGATATTCTGACTGCACTGTGTGTAGAAGAAACAACGCTGACAGTTTAACCCTTTACTAAACATAACAATCAAAACCGACCACTGCTATTCACAAAAATCACTATTTATTTTTCATTATTTTTTCCATTCTTTGTCTCAAAAACATAGCTGATAACCCCTCAATGGAACAAGCTTGTTGAGCGTGTTTCAATCAGGGGGTTATAAACTATGTTTTGACCCCAAAAATGAAAAAAAATTATTTTTCAAGTGCCATCTGCCTTTCGTGTTAGGTAAAGGGTTAAATCTTCCAAGGATATATTAATTTGTGTCTCAGGATTGTGTTGGAGAGAATGCTTGCTATCTGAGAAGTCTGAATAGGGTGCATCTTTCATAGTCACACTGAGGAAGGTCTCATTGAAGGTTTTCTTTTTGATATCATTGGTCTGGGCATGTTTCTCATTGATCATGTGATGACAGTTCTCTGCAAATATAAATACTCCTCAGTATTTTTCATGACCAAAGGACAATTTTCCAGTATTTAGCTGGGTCAGTAGAAGTTTTACCCAATATCGTGTTAGAAAATTATCTTTTATAATAAGTTGATCTTACCCCCACCTCATTATACCAGTCAGCAGCCTTAAATAAATTATTACTGGTAAACATCACATTGTTTGTGATGCATATGATTATCAGTGGTTCATTGTGTTTCCTGAATATAGTGTGAGAGGTACTGATAAGGTGTTTTTTTCATAATCAGTATATCAGTTTTTAGTTGTATTGCTGAAAAATGGAATCATTTATGCTGGAGAGCCTATGGATAAAGGGAGATAATCATTTTTAGTAAGAAATGTTGTCTTTGTAACAGTTTAGAAATGTTTATTCCCATGATGTATTTTCCCACTTTTGGAAATTTACAAATCTAAGCACTATAGAACAGTTTCTTTTGTGAAAATTATCATGAAGATTTTATGGAGACTTCTTAACTTAAAGATACTAGTCAGAAACCAACCATTTACCTGACACTTAAACAAAAATTGTCTTAAATAACGAAAAAAAAATTATTTCTTGGCTAAGAAATGCATCTCAAATTGTGTAGTTCTTCCTTTTTTCAGGAAGATTTTCGTGTCCACTCCATAAATCTGAGATGCTTCATTGGATTTTGTTGAAACTTGGCATATATGTTGCATATGGGGAGACAATGTGTTGCACACAAATTTTTTTGTTTTCGATGGAGGTCAAGGTCACAGATCAAGGTCATCTGTCCGTGGGGAAGATTTTCATGTCCGCTCCATAACTTTGAGATGCTTTGTTGGATTTTGTTGAAACTTGGCATACATGTTGCTTATGGGGAGACGACGTGTCGCGCACAAAAAAAACTTTGTTTGATGGAGGTCAAGGTCACATATCAAGGTCAACTGTCCGTCAGGAAGATTTCCGTGTCTCCTCCATAACTCTGAGATGCTTTGTTGGATTTTGTTGAAACTTGGCATACATGTTGCTTATGGGGAGTTGATGTGTCATGCTCCAAATTTTTTTGTTCAAGGCCAAGGTCACAGATCAAGGTCATTGCCACATCAGGGGCATAGTCACTTCTGTGTGACAATCTTTTGTTTATCTTTCTGGCCTTGGCCCATAATCCTTTATTGAGACAAGTTTGATATGAAAGCTCTTCCGTAATCAGAGATAAGAAATTCCAGCAAATTTGCTCATTTTAGCAAATTCATGCCCAAAATGTTGAAATGTAATTTCTGTAAATTTGCATCAAAATGATCTTAATAGACTATTTTCATGGAAATTTATAGCACTCTACCGGTTAACAGCATGTTTTTGAACCTTAAACCCTACTCTGTAAATCTGTCAAAGTAAAAAATAAATGACTTAATCAATCATAAACTTGTTATAAATATTGGCTGGTACGTTCTAGAACTTGTTTGAATCAATCTTACCCCTGCCCCATCCCACCCTCTACCCAATTTTTCAAACTGCATTTTACATGACTCATACTCCTTCCTGACAGACATGCACACCTCATACCTACTTCATGTTCTTGTACCTCTCTGGAACATTAAGGAATAATTCATACTACAGAAGTTTGGCCTCACCATGTTTGTGTAAGCTGATTTTGAGATCCTTAATCAAGACAATAACAATAAGCCTTTGAGTTAAAGTTTTGAGCAAATGAAAATGGCAAAGACTGCTATTTCTGGTGGGAGTCAAAGTTGTGAAACTTCCCAAATGAGATTAACAGTACTAAGCATTGTTTAATTATCCCCAGTCAAAACAAAGTTTGTGGGGTATATAGAAATGGGGTCCATCGATTCGTCCATCCATCTGTTTGTTTGTTCATTCATCCATTCCATTTGTCTCCATCTGTCCATCCATCCATCCATCCATCTGTAACAACTTTGGACCTTCATATCTCAATCAGTGGATGTTGGATTTAAATGATCTTTGGTATGCTGATATACCACCATGGGGGAAAGGATATTGACAAGTAATGGGTTTTGTCCAATCATTTTTTCTAGAGTTATGGGCCTTTTTCGACTTAGAAAATTTCAATTTATATGGCTTCTGGTTAGTAAACCACTTCTTGGCAAAGGATATCGGTCGCATTGCACCATGTTCATCATCAGTGTGCACAGGGTTGGTGGAGATTATCAAACCAACTAACCTGCCTGTTTTTGCAGATTGGTATGTCAGGTTGTAGAGTGCAATAAGACAATTGTATTCCGAGTCCAGTAGACCTCCACTGCTTTTATTGTTATTGATTGTCATTGAGCTAAGATCACTCAGATTGACTCAAAATACAACAGTACATTGGGAGTTGTTTTTTAACTGGTTGAGTGCTAGAAGCCACTATTATGTTCTATTGAAAAGTGCTGAAAGAAACTTTAGTCACTTTCCACAGCATGTATTAGCTTGTTGTTTGCTCAGCATTAAAAAAAAATGGTTCTATAAAATTGTCTTGTAGCATATTATTGGGGAGCACCAACAGGCATTCTCCAATCAATTATAACAAACAATTATTTATGAGCAAAATATTGCTAAATTAAGGCTCCCCTTACTTTTCACTTGGTGTCTTTGAATACTCATGTTACAAATAACTTTTGATAAATAATTCAGCACTCTGCCAGTTAATACACTGATAGTGGGGACTCCAGGAAATGGAAAGGACAGCTTAGGTATAAACAGTTGGCTAAACTTGATTGTATATGTGTGCTATTGTATATAGCCATTGATGAAAGTGTAACCTTAAACATCCATAAACAATAAGCTTGTGATATGCTGTTGTGTAACTCTCTGCACACTGTTCTCAAAATCCAAACTTTTAAGTGACAAATTTTTCCCATAATGCAACCAGGAATTTAAACTAACTTAGTCTTGTTTGATAGAGCTCTGTCAAACAAGAATAAATTGCTTAAATTCCCAGTTGCATAACAGGAAAAATGTTCTGCTTGGAATTTTGGCATTTTGACATCAGTGTGCAGAAGGTTAATTGATCATTATATTCTTTTTATCTTCCAGAGCTTCCAAACAAATGTAGCACCAATACAGGTTCAGGTGGATAATGTAAATGATAAGGCAAATGATGTAGTAAATACTTCTAATATTGTACTGTCACATACAGTTGTGAGAAAATTAGAAGATTTTAATACAAGGTAAGATAGATTCAGCCATCATTTTTGTTTTAACCCTTTACCTAGCGTAACGGCCAAAACCGGTTAGCGCTATTCTCAAAAATCGCCAATTAATTTTCATTATTTTTTTCATTTTTTGTCTCAAAAACATAGGTTATGACCCTTTGTTTGAACGAGCTTGTCGAGCTCGTTCCAACGAGGGGTCATAACCTATGTTTTTGAGACAAAAAATGAAAAAATTAGTTATTCAAGAATTATTTTTGCAAGTGTCGTCTGCTTTTCAGGTTAGGTAAAGGGTTAATTTTGTCAGACAATGAAAGACACTTTTCCCACATAAGGGCATGCTGGCTTTGTGTATTAACCCTTAGGGCCTATTTCTGATTTTGGTAAATTTTTGCTCTATTAGAACAGGTGCTCCAACTTGCTGTGCTTGGGTAAACTTGCAAGATACATGCTAAGTACATTGGCAGTTGTTTCAAGGAAAGACTTGCATAGACGTAACTGCAAAGCCACAGAGCATTAAATGTCACAGTGTGGCAAATATGTATGAAGTCTCCAAGAGGACTTTAAGGGTTAGAGTGTACTGCATGCCAACAGAGCTCTTTCCTTCAATTGCTGCTAACAATGCTTGTTCTGGGTTAGTAAGTTGTGGAGTCTGACAATTGCTTGCCACTGCTCAGTGGTTCTCTCAAGAATTCTGGCTTCCTCCACCCATGAAACTAGCCAACATGATGTGACCCTTGTTTTTTGAAAGTATCATTAAACCCCCAATAAATAAAGATAAGGAAAAAGAAGGGTATTAACCCTCTGTACACTGGTGTCAAAATATGAAAATTTCAAGCAGCAAATCTTTCCCAAAATGCAACTAAGAATTTATCTAATTCAGTCTTGTTTGACAGAGTTCATTGAGTAAAGAACATTGAATTGGTCAAATATCAAATGACATTTTGGGAAAAGTTTGTCGAATCAAATTTTGATATTTCGACATCAGTGTGCAGAGGATTAAAGACACGTTTCACATTGGCATAATATACAAAAGTATTTCTCTTAATGTTTCTCACTGGAACCACTGGAAGTAGAGCATTGTCTGCCAGGGGTAACTGCATTGTGTGCTTGGGCAAGGCACTTAAACTTGATTGCCCACATGGAGACACAGTGGCTCTGTGTACTAAGGCATACTGCACATCAGTCGTGCACTTGTCTTCAACCAATGCGAACCCTACTTGTGCGGAATTAGTATGTTAGGGAGTCTGATAGTTACTCGCCATTGCTTGGTGGTTCTCTCCAGGTACACCAGCTTCTTCCACCTGTAACACTGTCTGACTGGAGGTGACCCTGCTGTTGAAAGTGTCATTAAACCCCAATAAATAAATAAGTTTTGCTATACTGGTGTGATAGGACATGCTAACCAATACCTAACCCCACACAAGCACACCAAGAGTGAGAATCCTCAAAAGTAGGTACAAGTTCCTGCAGGGGCTTATGATCTTGAAAAGCCTTGAATTCAAAAAACAAAATTAAGCCACCATGAAAAGTCTTGAATTTTGAACTATTGGTCTTAAAAATGGCAAATGATGTGAAATATGGCCAATGATTGATTGTATTTGTAGAAATGTTAAATCAACAGGTTGTACTGGATGTACATGTGAGTGCCTTAAAAAGTCTTGAAACATATTCTTCCTATCTTCGGAAAGTTGTGAATTTGCATTGAAAATGGTCTTGAAAGTCTTTGAATGTAACCTCCCCCCCCCCCCCCCCCACTCTACCCCCACCCTAAAAAAAACAACAACAAATGGGCAGGAACTCTGAAGTCGCTTAAGAAGTAAAGTTTGTCAAAACTTGACTTTTTACTTGTGCTGGGGCCATGATTTAGCCATAGATGTATATTTGTTATCAAACTTCCAACAAAAACTAGCAACTTTCCTTTCCTTTCAACCTTAATCTGATATTATTTAAAAGAATAAGTATACTATTAAAAAAAAGTAGGGGATATTTGATAAAAGTGAGATGTATGAAGAAATATATTTAAATTTCATCAAAAAGACAGTTGAGGCATTGCACTGTGACATCTGGTGAATGATTTCAGTGATAGTTGAGTGCATGACAAGCACACATTCCACGCACTGAGCTGTAGAAGACATGGACGGTCAGTCAGAGAATTTACCACATTCAGTCCAAGACCTCAAAACCTTGTAAAATCACCCTCGGTTCGTGAGACAAGCGTGAATGCGACGTGGCATACTCCTCACCAAACCTCCAATATCAGCCTGACCGATGTTATTCCATTCTTCCTACAGTGCAGCGGCGAGTTCCTGGACATTGGTAGGAGGCTGTTGGCATTGTCGTAGGCACCTGCAAAGCATATCCCAGACATGCTCGATTGGTGAAGGGTCTGGACTTAGTGCTGGCCAAGGCAGTGTAGTGATGTTCTGCTCCTGGAGGAACTCTGTAGCGACACAGGCCCTGTGTGCTGTTGCATTGTCATCTTGGAAAAATGAATCATCGGCCATGACGTCACTCAAATGGCACACATGAGCTGATAACATGTTGTCATGATAGTACTGTCATGTGACACGCCCTTGGATGACATGTAATGCTGTTCTGCTTGTCATGGTTATGCCTCCTCACATCTTAACCGATCCACCACCAAAAATGATCGTGCTACCTAACGGTTACATCTTAGTATCGTTTGTTCTGCCACTGCCACACTCTGTTTCGCCTGTCATGGAAATCGAGAGTGAACCTCGATGCATTGGAAAACATGACATTGCTCCACCGACAATTGTCCCAGCACTGTTGTGCTCCACACCAATTACACCTTGCTGCGATGTGACGTTCAGTCAAATATGGAATTATTCGAGGTCGTTGAGCATACAAATTCCAGCTGTGTAGGCGATTTTGGATAGACTGACCACTGATTTGCAAATCTGTCACTTGATGCAGCTGCTGTCCAATTTCTGAGGCACTTTGATGGCGGTTATGTAATGCTGTGGTTCGGATGAAATGATCCTGGTTAGCAGTTGTTGCCCTTGGATGACCAGACCGACATCTGTCATCAACATTGCCTGTCTGACGGTAGTGTGACCACAACCTGCTAATCACCGATTGAGTAACGTTGAGAATTTGAGCCACTGCAGTCTGTCTGTTGCCAGCTTCCAACATGCCAGCGGCACATAAACGTTCATCACATGTCAGTCTTCGCATACCTCAAAAGTTACTTTTCTACCAGAAACTATTGATGAACGAGTTTGTACCAAGGAAAGAGCAATGAGACCTCCGAAAAAACCCTGTCCAGTCCAAATGATAATTTCAAAACGTACCCCAGACGTTAACGCGGCACTCGTGTGAAAAAACTGCACAAAGTTTTTTGTGGGCTAGTGACATTCATGATCCACACTAAACTTGGTAACATATTGATGTGTCCAATCACACGTATCCAATACCATTTTCCAAAAATATCAAGATCAGTTTGGATATCCCCTACTATTTTTGAATAGTATATTTTGGATTCTTGAAATAATTTCAAATTTCTCTTCACTCATCCAGAATATAGTTTATGTCCTTGCAATATAACAAGCTTGATGTACTCATTCCAATGTGATATTATAACCTATGATATGGGGGAGTAAACAAGATAGGAAAAAGTTGCTCATCAGTCTCTGATTTTATTACATGCTTGTTCTATGAAATCCCCATCTACAGCAACACTGAACCATGTGGAAAATGAAAATCCATTCCGCACATATGTGCAGAATGGAAAATCATTGACAGACTATTTTAAAAATAGAAACGAAATTTCAAAGGAGTTTTCTACAAAATCGTGCAATGCAATTACAATTTGAATAGCTTAAAAATTGTCCTCTGAGTTCCAATGTGTTCTGTGTGCCAGTAGGCACATAGAACACATTGGAACTCGGGGACGAAATAGTAACACAGGTTCTCCTTGCAAATTTGGTTGGCGATAAAATGTATTCTTTTTGTTGATAGTTGTAGATGAATTGCTGAGTGTCCTTCTAATCATTGTTTTTATAGACTTGAAGGCATGTAATAAACACAGAATGACATACATGTTTGAATGGTTTAATCAATATGGCACTTGTGCCACCACAGAAGGATAAAAACTTTGAGTCCTGTGGCCTCTCGTTTTAGCCTTCCACCACTCGTGTCATACCGATTAACCCATTCACACACACGTGTTGTTCTGTGTGTGTATTATCATGCTGATCTTTTTGCTATGGTCTAAAGTGTTAATCCTACAGCCATCAGATCGGAAAGTCCACCCAATACCAGGCCTGTATTTCTTAAAAATGCAGGAGGGCTAAAAATACCTCCCCCCCCCCCCCCCCCCCTAAGGGAGTGATTAGCTCTTGTCAAGCTTACAAAAGCTAAAAGTGGCAAAATAAAGTTTTGCTATTAATGTGGGTTTTGTACATTTTATTTGGTGCTGCTAGCAAGGTAGTCTCTTTGAGATGGCTGCACTGCCCCTCCCACACCTCGGGGCATCGTCAAGGCCTGGAGGTGTGGCAGTGCGGCTGTCTTACAGAGACCACTAACATAGCAGAGATCTGAAAAGATCTGGGTTTTAGGAATAGGCGGTTATGGTAATCATTATTTTCTGAGGCCAGGAGGGCTAGTTTTCACCCTCCTTAATTTTTAGGTGAACTTGACAAAGTCAAGCTGAGCTATTGCCATCACTTCTCATCCGTCAGCATACGTACGTACCCAATTTCCTTTGGCACACCTCACAGGTCGCATTTATGATCAGATCGCTTTGAAATTTGGTATGCTTGTTTGGGGTGACCTCCAGATGGGAGCTGTCGATTTTCTTCAATTTGCGTCAAAAAATGTTGCTGCGGCCAACGTTCTTAGAACTTAGTTTAGTAAGACCTCAATATTTCCCTTTGGCACACCCTACAGGGCACATTTATGATTGGATTGCTTTGAAACCTGGCATGCTTTTTTGGGGTGACCTCGAGATGGGAGCTATCGATTTTCTTCTATTTCCGTCGGTCAAAAAATGTTGCCTCTGGCAACGATCTTTGAACTTAATTTAGTCAGGCACCAGTATATTCCTTTGGCATGCCATACAGAGCACATTTTTAATCAGATCGGTTTGAAACCTGGTATGCTTGTTTGGGGTTAACTCTAGATGGGAGCTTTCGATTTTTTTCTATACCTGCCAATAAGTGTTGCCACAGGCAACAACCTTTGATGAACTTAGTGCAGTTATGCGTCAAAACTTCCTCTTGGCACACACTGCAGGGCACATTTATTATTGGATCACTTTGAAACTTGGTATGCTTGTTTGGGGTGACCTCTAGATGGGAGCTATCAATTTTCTTCCATTTCCGTCAAAAAATGTTTCCACTGGCAATGACCTTTGAACTTAGTTTAGTCAGGGATCAACATATTCCTTTGGCACGGCCTACAGGGCACATTTATGATCAGGATGGTTTGAAACTTGGTATGTTTGTTTGGGGTTACCTCTAGATGGGAGCTATCGATTTTCTTCCATTTCCATAAAAAATATTTGCCATTGGCAACAACCTCTGATGAACTTAGTAAAAACTTAGTGCAGTTAAGCATCAATATTTCCCTTTAACACACCCTGCAGGGCACATTTATGATTGGATCACTTGCAAACTTGGCGTGCTTGTGTGGGGTGACATCTATATGGGAGTTGTCGATTTTCTTCCATTTCTGTCAAAAAATGTTGCCACTGACCTTTGAACTTAGTTTAGTCAGACCTCAATATTTCCTTTAACACACCCTTCAGGGCACATTTATGATTGGATCACTTTGAAACTTGGTATGTGTGTTCAGGGTGACCTCTAAATGTGAGCTATTGCTTTTTTTCATTTCCATAAAAAATTATTGTCGTTATCACCAACCTTTGAACTTACTGCATTTGTGCATCAACTTATCCCTTTTGCACTCTCTGCAGGGTATATTTATGAATTTCCATAAAAAAATTCCCAAAAACAACCATTGCCACAAGCATTGACCTTCAAATTTAGTGCATTTGTGCATTAACATCTTCCTTGGGCATGGCTCAGAGGGCGCATTCATTATCAGGTTGTTTTGAAACTTTGTATGCTTATGCAGGGTGACAAAGATAGGAGCTATTGATTTTTTTTTCATTTCCATCAAAAACTGTTGCTGTTAGCAACAATCTTTGAATTTATTGCATTTGTGCGTCAACATTCTTCTTTGACATGGCCTACAGGCCGCATTTATCATAGGATTGTTTTTGAACTTGGTGTGCTCATTTGGCTAAACCTTTAGATAAGAACTGTTGATTAGCATTCATTTCTGTGAAAAAAGTTGCCATTTACAATAACCTGAACATACTGTATTTATGTATCAACATTCTTCCTTTAGCCAGTCTTACAGTTTACATTTAAAAATGCATGGATTACTCTGACGTTGTGCACACACAATGCTGTTATGTTGAAATTTCATCAAATAACATTGGTACCAATGATCTTCAGTTTTGCCATTTCATTTATAACTTACCAAGTTCAAGTTTGTCAAGTTGAGCTTCAGTGTCATTGACACTTTTATTTTTAAAGCGAGCAGTAGGTGAGCGAAAAAATCAATCTCCTGAAAATGCCAGGCCTGCAATACTAGAAGTTAAAATCACTTTTTAAATGTTGATATTTCTTTCAATTTTTGTTTCCTAAGCATAACAAGTGATTCCTCATTGCCACAAGCTCATTGAACTTGTTCATAAAGGTCTCATACACTATGTTTTAGAAACCAGAAATTGAAACTTGTTTATTCCAAGGCAAGAATTTCAGCAAAGGGTTAATTCAGTCTTTAATTATTTGACAAAATGTCCATTTAATGAACATGGTTTCAGTTTAGAAATTATTTGAAAGAATTTAATATATCTTTGAGATAAATTATAATCATTTAAGCAATTCCCCTGAAAGGCAATCGATTAATAGTATTGGCTTATCTTCATTCAAATGAATTCATTTCATATTTGTAACAGTAAAAGAAGCAACAAAATAGTTCAGTAAGACGTTTTCACAATATGTCCAAACAGTTTCTCTCTCTATCTCTTAAAGATTGCATCAATATAGCCTAAGCTGCTGATGTGGCATTAAGCACCAGTGAATAAATAATCTCTTAAAGCTTTACCTAACAAATCAGCTGCATCCACCTGCATAATTTACAAATTGATCAGTTAAAAAAGAATTATTTTTCAAAATATTTTTAAAAAACTTATCATGTGACCCCCTCATTGGAACGAGCTTGTCAAGCTCGTTCCATTGAGGGGATCAAATGATATGGTTTTGTTGAAATTTTGAGAAAAATTTGAAGAAATAATATTTGAAATAATAAGGTTTGATATCGTGTATGTTATTGGGTAAAGGGTTAAGCATATAAAATATAGATAAATTGAGACCTAGAAATTTCAGGAAGAGTTCAAATGCAACTAGGGTGGTTTTCACCTCTTTTCAACAGTTCTCATAGTTTGGGAGCTGTACTCTCGAGCAGGCCTGAAAATAAGCAGCCTGACATTTGAAAATGGGATCTCCAGTGGGTGAATTTGCTGATGCTATCCTATACAGTGGGCCAATTTATTCTCTAGGTACATCTTATGTTTTGGCTTGAGACCTTGATTCAGACTGAGGTTCACAGAAGGTAAATTTTGTGATGCTATCCTGCTATGCAGGATAGCATCACTAAATTCACCCTCTGTGGGCCTCATTTTGCAGATGACAGTTTTCTGGCTTGCTCTCGAGGGTTTTATAAAATTTTCTTTCATTTTTTTTTGCTGTAAGTTTTAGCCCATTATATTTTCTATGACAGATCTTACTTAACTCTGTCAAAAGCAATATAATTTGGTAAGGTGAAGATTACCACTTCACTTAATATGAATACAGGATGACATGTCCCAAAATGTCTTGAATAACTGAAAATTTTCATTTTTGGCCTTCAAAACAATGATTATGCCCCATCATTGATATGAGGTTAATGAGTTTGTTCAATTTTTTGTTGATAATGAAATTGAATGGGAATTTTTGTGACTTGTGTTGGCCAGACTTGGCTGGTATATTGAAGTGCAATTTTTTATCACACACATATCAATGTAAAAGGCTGGATTTCCACTGTTCTGCTTGTATAATAAAACTAAAGCTGAATTGCACATGTGATACAAAACACGTTCGATTTCATTTCCAACAAAAACAGAGAAGGAATCTGTCTAAATAAATCACTTCATCATTGGTCGAATGCACTGGAGTCGAGATCGCTTGGAAATTCCAAGTTCCTCATTTAGATTTGTTTACACAGGATATTTAAACAATCAGATTCGAGTCATAAATCTACAAAATAAAAATAACATTCTGGCTGCTTATTCCTTGACAAATACTTTCCACAACTGGTCATATAATGATGGAGTGTGCTAAACGTATTAGCTATTTAACAACTTTTTGTTGTGTTATTTCCTGCAGTTTAGTCAGTATTTGAAGTTTGATCATCGTGGCCTTGACACTGATTGATGTCAGTTGGTTTCGACCAATTGAATGCATAAAAATTAAAAAGCAAATTAAGGTTGGTACCCTGCCAACCAACAGCGATGTCCTGTTGGCAACGAAGGAAACACAGCAATTATCCAGCTGAAAAGTGCTTTTAGTTCCATTTTCGTGTAGACTGGTTGTTACATGGGAGGTGTGTGATAAATACAGAAACGCACATATGTTTGAAGAGGTTAAGAATTATCACACTCGATTGCTTTGGGCCAGGATATCACTAGAGCTGAATGCTCGAGTGATATCCTGGGCCAAAGTAATCTTGGGCTACATCCCGTAGTTCTTGTCTGATCATCACAAAATTTCAGATGCAGGTTTGAGGTCATGTCTAGATGAGAACGTCCTCTTTTGGTCAACCATGATGGCTGCGAGAGCCTGAAACCCAAAAACATTTAGCACAGTCTACAGGTTGTATTTATGAAGGGATTTTATTGTAACTTCATATAATGTCTAGATGAAAACGTCCCCTTTTGGTCGTGATCGGTTACCCGTGATGGCTGTGCGGGCCTGAAAACCTTTAGTACAGTCTACAGGTCATATTTATGAAGGGATTTTATTGCAACATGGTTGGATAACTCTGTATGATGTCCAGATGAGAACGTCCTATTTTGGCCATGATCGATCAATCGGCTGTTACATTGAATGGTGATTATTGTGAATTTCGATAGCCAGGTTCAGCTGTTACATTATGTTAAGGGTTAAGCTACCCAAACATTAGAATTGGGTTCAGGTCTTCCTAAATCCAGTCTGATGGCACAGTGGCTCTTCAGTTAGTTAAACTGTCAGACTTGTGAATGTGAAGTTGTGAGTTCAGATCTGACCATCATCTCTCTTTTGTGCCCTTGTGAAAGACATTTAACCTCACTTGTTATCCCTGCCAACAAAGTTGTGAGTAGGAAATTGAAATGGTGTTTGTCCAGTGATGCATGGGAAAGGCACGCGATCACTCTCGCGCACCATCGCTCATGCAAAAATTGTCCATGGTGCACAAATAATCGCTCGTCTCTATTCTTGGGAGTGTTTTCATCCTTTTGAGTTCCGTCAACAGAAACATTCAATTAAGTTTTGATGTTGGAAATTTTTAAGAATCGCTCAAAATTTGAAGCGTTTAAAGTACAATTCCAAACAATTTCCTTTCCGTCGTTACTAACATGACACACACATGACACGCTAACGGTAAGAGGGTTACACATTGACAACTCGCCCAGAGCTTACGCCCACCACAAAACAAACACTCATGTTCAGATAAAAAAAACGGTGGTCATTCAAAGATCTGAGAAACGTTTTAATACTTCCGTATTTGTTGCCCCGTTCCTTATTTTCATTTATGCTCGTGACACCTGTCGCTCCAATTCACCAGTGACACGAATTAATGTGCCCGATTTGGAATTTACGCATCCATTTTCCACGATTTTAATAATGTGCCATTTAAAATCCAGAACTAATTTTAATGGGTTATATATATTTTCACAGTCAAAATTCCATCCGTGTTCAGTTGTATTCATACATTCATTTCGAAGGATGCTTGTCAATGGAACCTGCGAAATAAATAAACATCACTCTCCTCATATTTTTCACTCGCAAACTTTATTTGAGGTGAGCGATTTTCCACTCGCCTCCCTTTTGCTCCCATTCGTCACTGTTTGTCCATATCTGTACAGTATGGCAGATGTGGACTGGTCACTTTCCACAGGTGGTCAGTATTTCCACAGGTGCAGTAATATTAGATTTCAAACACTAATTATAGGAATAATCATCAATAATCATCAAAAATTTAATTAATGAAGCACCGGGTACCACCTGGTGCTTCATTAATTAAAATTTTGCTGATGATGATTTTTATTACCTAGTAAACCCATGCCTGGTCATGCCACACCCACGCATGGATTACAACCAGTTCACAGTGGCTGCGCTGTAATGATAGTCCATGTCTTCTCTTGATATAACATAATTTTTGATGCACAGTCCACTGTGACAAGGTTTGGGTTTACTTATTTTTACAATTTAGCCAACTACCCAACACACAGGATAACAAAATTTGTTATATTTTTATACTGTACCAATGACCCAGACTTAGCTGGTGCTAACTCCAACAAAACCAGGGCCAAACACAAATTTTGCCCCCCAATCCCCAAAATTTGCATCCAAAACAAAAAGAAATCATGTCCTAAAGGACCTCCATAGTACGCCTCTACTGCGCAGTGACGCAGTCGTCCCGAAATTGGCGCCAATTATCATTCTCTGTTTGGCCCTTCATCAGTCAACATCTCACTGATCTTTGTGCTTGTAAATCTCAGTTTAAAGGATGCCAGACACGTAATTTTTGGAGAAAATGTGATTCTAAGGAGGATAGAAGGAGGAGAGGAAAAAGAAGTGGCAAAAAATAATCAGGGCTGTACTTAAAATTTTTTGATGAAATTATGTTAAGTTGCCTATTTTCGAGGCATGGGCCTCTTGTTGTCATTCTTGCTAATTGTTGCACTGCTTATTCAGTGTTTCCTCTCCCCTAGCCTTCTAAAGTCCCCCCTGGCAATTCTCCCATGCTTTTGGCATATTTTTGAGAAGTTTCATTTCTAAAATTTCCTGGGAGAGTTGCTTGGTTACAGAATGTTTTCTGTTATTTTCCCCATAGTTACGTTTTCACCCATGGGTGTATAACGTTTGTGTTCTGCATCTTCCATCTGATGTTCTACAGATTCTCCCCTGGGAGTCTCTGTTTTGCATCAGATAGAGTGTAATTGATGACTGATTCCGGGCCAGTTTTTTCAGTGCCTGGAGTCATGTTTTCTAGTGTGTTTACACTGTTTGTTTTCATTGGCAACAGCCTTTTTTGAGGGGGGCTGTTTGCCTTTGTGGTAGTTTATCTCATTATAAGATACATTTATATTATCCGAAAGTGTCTCGTTAATTATTTTATATAAATTTAAAATTTTTGACCACACTTTGCCATCGGATCCATCGGGGCTCAGCGTTACTTTTCAGCAACTTGGGCTTCTCTGAAAAAATATTTTTTCAAAATTATTTTGTTTTGCAATTGTTTTTTCATTTATTAATGGATCATGTTATTATGTATCTTTGTGTCGGGGGTTTTTGCGAGTAACTAGGACTTATTGTTGTTCTTTCACAATGAAGGGACATTGTTCAAATTGTAATAGGAAGAAATCTTCCTCTGACTTTCATGATCATTGTATTAATTGTAGTCAGTGTTCTCGCATTAATCCCTGTCCTATATGTGAACATTGGGATGAGAAACATTGGAAACGTGTGTCACGATATGTTGTTTCTGGAGAAAGAGCGATGCCGGCTCTTTCTCCACAAGGTCACTCTACTCTCTCAGTTTCTATTTCAGAGGAACCAGAACAGGGTGATGTTTCCATGTTATCTTCTTCAAGTGTGCGTCCGTCGTCACAAATGAATTCAAAGCTAGCGGCAAAAGTGCTCATGGAGATTAGACAAATGTCGTCCGCTAGCTCGCCGGTGTAGCGTCCATTCACCGAATGGTTCGGCAGCCGGGTTCGTCCGATGCGGTCCAAGAGGAAATTTTGGGTGATGCGAGCACTATAAACATAATAGATGCACACCCAGTGACGGCGGATAGTAAACGAGAACGGAGGAAGCCTTTTAGTCCGGTTCCTAGCTCGTCCAGGTCCAGCCGGGCCGCGAGCGAGAGAGGTCCCTCTCTCGTACAACAACATCTGGGACCAGATGT
Source organism: Pictodentalium vernedei (assembly GCA_031216915.1). NCBI lineage: Eukaryota > Metazoa > Mollusca > Scaphopoda > Dentaliida > Dentaliidae > Pictodentalium > Pictodentalium vernedei. The sequence goes on along the minus strand of CM062296.1, from coordinate 689,483,985 downwards.
TGTGGTACAAAATGTGTCTTTAGCGGAGCATATGTCCGTCGCTCGGGACGCTCCGTTGTATAAGCAGTCCGCAGAGACTGTTAAGGCTTCCTCTTCTCGTCAGCGCACACGACCGCACCTTGGCTGCGTGACCTCCGATATTTTACCAGCTTCGCCGATGAAGGATTCTTCGGCGACCAGGTCACACCATCCGGCAGCCAGGGATTCGAGACCGATGGACTCCGGACGTTCGCATAGGAAAAGTATGCGGGAGCCATATGATGCGGAGCTGCCCTCGGCGAAGCAGCGAAAGACTGCGCCTCCGCAGGTCTCGACGTCGGACATTCTTGTGCAGATAGCACAGCTTATCGCAGCATCCCAGCAGCCGACAGAAACGGTGTCGGATCGAGAATTATCCGACGGCGCTGGGTCGGTACGCTCCGCCGAAGCATCGGGGGCGGACGACCGGGAACATCGGGAGGTCCGACCGGATGGTGAAAGGGATACGGATGAATTGGAGCTATCCCTTTCGGAACAACATAAAGCTGCCGTGGACTTCATCCGGCACTTTCTCCCTCAAGTTGTTCCGTCGGGCCAGACTGCTGCGCTTCCGGACAAGAGAATTATAGCGTCATTGGACTCTGAATTTTTTGAGCGGTTCAGGGACATCACTCCCGAGTTTCCGTCGCAGTCCAATAATGTTGCAAGAACATTTGAATTATTGAACGACGCTATATTTAAACTTGCTTCCAGGACGGGGAAAGCAGGTTTCTTGTCCGCTAATACTCTTAACCTGCCTTTCATTAATGCAAGGAATAAATTCGATACGGCAGGACAGGGTATACCGAGAGTTCCTCTGCGTATGGACGACGAGGCGGAAGACTTAGAGCTATCATTACCGTCGTCAGCTTCTATTCCAACCGCGGTGTTGGAAACAGCTATTGCGTCTAACAGAGCCAATTTAGATGCCTTATCTTACGCAGATCACCTTAGTAAGGCGTTATCACTGCGCCTTCAAGGGGAAGAGTTTCAGGATATACAATCCTCTTTAAGACTTCTTTCAAGGGCAGTAGCTTATTCCACGTGTAACTCCGCCCTTTCAGTGGCAAATCTGGAGTTGGTTAGACGTGACGCAGCCCTAGCTACATCCACACTAGTGGATTCTAAGGTGAAGAACTCTCTTAGAGTCGCTTCGGTCTCAGGAGAACTTCTCTTTGACGGCAAGCTTTCCGCTATTTATGATAAAATTAAAAAGAAAGCTAATGATTCTCTGTTGTTCAGATCGGCTCCTAAAAAGTCGGATACAGCAGACACGAATAAGACAGGCACTTCTGGGTCTAATGCGCCCAAGAGAGGTTCCTATAGAGGTTCCGGTGCGTCCTCTTGGTCTTATTCGAGAGACCGTCAGGATAGCGACTCTCGTTCGGGACGTCCTTCAGGCCGGGACAATCGGTCGGACGCCCCGAGGTCGACGAGGCGAGGTGCGGGTCGTGGAAGACGTGGTTTCTCCTACCGCAGGCCTCGCAGGTCCAGGAGGTGATGGCTTAAACCTCTATCGCGTTCCGGTTGGCGGAAGGTTGTCGAGTTTTTCACAAGAGTGGGCGTCGATTACGGACGACCCTTGGGTGAGAGGAGTGACTTCGGAAGGTCTAAAGATATCCTTCAAACGAAAGCCTCCATTAACTCGAAGTCCAAAGTGGACTCATCTTCCGTCAAATCCACAGAAAAGAGACGCTCTGTTATCAGAGGTGCAGTCTCTTTTAATGAAGAACGCGGTAGAGGTCGTAGAAAACCAGGAATCTCTGGGATTCTACAGCCATCTGTTTCTGGTTCCGAAACCAGACGGCTCGTTCCGTCCAGTCATAGATTTGAGCTGGATAAACAAGCTGATCGTCGCTCCGAAGTTTTATATGGAGACGATTCGATCGGTCAGAGCGAGTATTCGGGTGAACGATTATGCAACGAGCATAGATCTCAAAGATGCGTACTTTCACGTCATGGTACATCCGACATTCCGAAAGTATCTACGCTTCGCAGTCCTAGGAGTGGTGTATCAGTTCCGGGCCATGTGCTTCGGATTGAATCTAGCACCCTGGGCTTTCACTCGGGTAATGAACTCGGTAATGATCTACTTCCGAGCTCATTCGTCAGCGGTAACGTCGGCCTACCTGGACGACATTCTTCAGAGGTACGGCAACGAGTTAATGCTTCAGAACGATGTTCAGAATCTTCTTCTATTGCTCCGACGTCTCGGTTTTATAGTAAACGAGGAGAAGTCGGATCTGGTGCCGTCCAAGTCATTCACTCATCTGGGAATGAGCTTCGAGACACACAACAATCTCGTTCGTCTGCCGTTAACCAGAGCGAAATTAGTCAGTTGTTACGCTCGCTATTGTCTGCACGCAGACAAAGTCACGGCGAGAGAATTTATGAGATTGATAGGTCTGTGCGGAGCCGCCGCGGATCTCATTCCGATGGGGCGGCTACGCACACGTCCTCTTCAAATTTTCCTGACTCAGAATTGGAGTGTGAAAATTCATTCGCTCGATGTAGACGTTCTCTTGTCAGATCAAGTGAAACAAGAGATTCAGACTTGGGCAAACATTCAGTGGTTAACTCAAGGAGTTCCGCTGCAGTTGCCGGATCCGAGTTTTACCGTTATGACGGATGCCAGTCAAACAGGTTGGGGTGCATCATTAATCCCAACGGATTCGAGATGCCAGGGTCTTTGGGATCCGCAATTCCTGTGCAAGCACATAAACATCAAGGAAATGATGTCAATTTGGCTTGCGTTACGTCACTGGATGGACATTATTCACGATGCTCATGTCCAAATCCTATCCGACAATACGACAGTAGTGGCGTATATACGGAATCAGGGAGGCACTCATTCAGTTCCGTTGTTCAATCTAACGGAAAGAATCCTTCTGTTTGCGTTAGAACATCACGTTCTTCTTTCGGTCCGTCACATACCGGGTAGTCTGAATGTGCTAGCAGACTCCCTTTCACGAAAGGGTCGCTTGTTGCCGTCGGAGTGGACTCTCAACAAACAAGTATTCAATCAGATTTGCTACCAATGGGAACGGCCAATGATAGACTTATTTGCGACACATCTCAACAATCAGTTGCAGACGTATGTGTCCCCGTGTCCGGATCCAAGAGCATTTGCAGTAGACGCTCTGTCGATCCCTTGGGACGGAATGATAGGATATGCGTATCCTCCAGCGCCGTTAATTCAACAAGTATTGCTAAAGATAAAACAATCTCAATGCAAGATTCTGTTGGTAGCATCTCTGTCGCCACAGAGACCGTGGATAAATCTACTCAGGTGTCTGTTGTGGGACCTACCGCGGAAGCTTCCTCCACGAGAGGATCTTCTTTCGCAGGGGAAATCGCGCCAACTCCATCACAACCCGCAAGGTCTCAACCTTCACGTTTTTCCGTTGTGCGGTCCTTCTTGCATGGCAAGCACTTTACAGGACGAGCAGTGGACGCGATTTCTAACTGTAGGAGGACCTCCTCTTCGCTAAACTATGCGGCTAAGTGGAAGGTTTTTCGTCGTTGGTGTAGGGATCATTCTGTAGATATATTTGATCCCTCTATACCAGACATTGCAAACTTTCTAGTATACTTGTTTGACGAAATCAAACTGCAGCCTGTTACTATAAAGGGTTATAGATCTCTGTTATCTGATACCTATGCACATCATGATAGTTTACAAATTGGATCTAATGTCTCTTTATCGAAATTGGTTAGAAACTTTTCGATAAATAGACCCAGAACTCTTAGATTAATTCCTAAGTGGAATTTAGCTTGGGTTCTCCTTAAATTGAAGGAAAAGCCATTTGAACCTCTTGGGACAGTCGATTTCAAATTCTTATCTTATAAGACAGCTTTTCTCTTAGCTTTCTCTTCTGCCAGAAGAGTCAGTGAGCTTCATGCACTATCGGTGGATGATTCTCATTATCGTAGTGTTGGGAACACTATCACCTTCACTACTAATGTGGGTTTTTTAGCTAAGAATCAGGCTCCTAATAAATATCCGGAACCTATTGTTATTAAGGCTCTTCCGTCTTCAGACGGGCGTAGGCCTTTACTCTGTCCTGTTAGAGCACTACGTATCTATAAACAGAGATCTCAGTTTATCAGAAAGGGACGGAAACGTTTCTTTCTGTCTTTGATGCCTAATAGAAAGGACATTTCAGTCCATTCTATTGCTAGATGGATTCAGTTAACTATCCGTACTGCTTATGAAGATTTATCTTCTTCTCAGCAGTCTGTGCTTAAGATTTCTGCTCATGAAGTAAGAGCTCTTTCTACTTCCTGGGCTTATGCTAATAGTGTTGCTATTACAGATTTAATGAAGGCTGCTTATTGGTCTCAGCCATCCACATTTACGAATTTTTATCTCAGAAATATTGAGTCCATTTCTGGAGACCTGCATTGTTTAGGTCCGTTATCTGTTGCTCAGAATGTCGTCCACTAAACAGTTGCAACTATAGTTATGCAGGCTTTCTGTTCCGGCAGTGACTCCGTCCGGCTGCCCTCTTCGCTCTGGGCTATTTGACCAAGGGGAAGGGGGGGGGGGGGGGGGGGGGGGGGGCGGGTGTTCCCTTAGGTCACCTGCTTTATAGTGAAAAGCAAGGGAATGCCTCCTCCAAGTCAGTATTTCTGAGTCGCTTCCGGGATGGTTTTAAAGTGTAATATTAATGTTTAATTTCATTCATGTCTTATTTTTAAAGTGTAGCTCGGTGTGAAGCATTTGTATATGTCAAGTGTCAAACGGGCTTTAATATACAATACTCGGACACTTTTAAATGATTATAAAGAGTCTCAATTCTCTGGACTACTTTATTTATTGGCTTGCTTTAAAAATAATTAGTATAAGGGTTATACTGGATGTTAATAGAGAACATGAATGTTATTGTGCTCAATTATTAAGGGTAGTGTATCTTTCTAATTTAATATTAAATAAGAAAGATACATGTAAAGCCTAATACTCCTTTTCTCCTTAAGGGGTTACCTCTTTACTATATAGTTGAGCTTATTGGATTTTCCTCTATGTCCTAGGCCCTCCAGCCTGTTTACTATTCAGCTAAGTCTGGGTCATTGGTACAGTATAAAAATGTTAAAAAATTTATAGTAATTTATATATTTTTTATACTTACCAATGACCCAGACGGGGATGGCCCTCCCTGGAGTTGGGAACTCTTGCCTCCCCGCTGAGTACATAGCGCTGACCAGGCACTGCCAGTAAGAATGATAATTGGCGCCAATTTCGGGACGACTGCGTCACTGCGCATGCGCAGTAGAGGCGTACTATGGAGGTCCTTTAGGACATGATTTCTTTTTGTTTTGGATGCAAATTTTGGGGATTGGGGGGCAAAATTTGTGTTTGGCCCTGGTTTTGTTGGAGTTAGCACCAGCTAAGTCTGGGTCATTGGTAAGTATAAAAAATATATAAATTACTATAAATTTTTTAACTTTTTAATTATTTTTTTTTTATATGTTTAAAAAAATTTCTACAAAACCATATCATGTGACCCCTTAGTTGGATTGAGCTTGCTGAGCTCATTCCCATGAGGTGTCATATATGGTTTTGTTGAAATTTTTGAAAAATATTTTTTTCTAACTGCTCAGTTTGTAAATTACAAAGGTTGAATGTGTCGGATTCATTAGGTAAAGGGTTAACAGTATAGAAAGTTGGAAAAGTTGATTTTCATTATTACATTTCTGGTTTTGTTGAAATGAAATGTTTGTGAAATTGTCCTGGTCATCATTTGTCTCTTAACTAGTGTCATAAAACATACTTTACAAGGTCATGGCGATGAAGATGATGATATTATCTAGTCTATTTTTGCAGCTACTATTTTGAAAACCTTTAATGATCATAAATTGCATGTTTATTAATCCTTTTTTCACAAAAAAAATCTTCAACGTGACAGAAAATCGATGGATTGATTTTATAAATCTCATTATTTTGAAAGCTGAAACAATAAAATGTATGATTTGTCTGGAAATAAAGCTATTCAACTTTGATGGAGACATTTTTTTTTCTTACTGTCCACAGCGGATGTATTCTCATATAGCACAAACCATTGCTTATTAGGTAAATATGTATAGAAAATAAGTAAATAGTTTTGTTCCGCAAGATAGATGCTCCCTGGAGCTGGAGAAGTGCTTGATTACTGGGGTAAACAAGTTCTGTTTTATTTACATATAAGTTGTTTTATTTACATATAAGTCTTGGTAACCAATGCCTGCAGAACAAGTTTTCTGAAATGGATAGCTAAATTTGACTTCATGCTTGTTTTGTGGTCATGAAAAAGCCAAAAGTGCTGAAAGTGACCTGATGCAACAATAAGCTTAAGGGCTATGCTTTGATCACTTTGCTGCGACAGAACAGGTGCCCCAACCTTCTGTTTCTGGGGAAACTAGCAACTTACATTCTAAGTACCTATGTGGGCAGCCAAGACTTGCCAACTAACAACTGCAAAGTCACAGGATGTAGACTGTCAAAATGTAGAAAAATATGTATAAAACTCTCCAGGCCCTTAAGGTGTAAACAAACAAGATAAATACAGTGATCCAGGATTATTATTGTTACCTTTGATAGGTGTGAGGGAGGAATGGGGAAATCTCACCCAAAGGGCAAGGTATTTTCACCAGTCAAAAGGCATGTCAAGTGTCTGGCACAAATATCTTACCCCAAGGGTGAGATTTCCCTATTCTACACCCAAAACCCATTGTGGATAATTTTTCTTTCACCCAAATGCAATTTTACATGAGGATATGTTACGTCGGTGGATGTGATACATCTGTCCTGCCCAGGTATCTCACCCGGGACATACAGATCTAGGCAGGCAGGAGGTGGGAGAAATTTATGAATCCATAAGAGTGAGAAACACAACTTTTGCTAACATAGTTAATTATACCCCACTCTCAAAGAAAATGGGGTTTATACTGGATTACATGCATCCATCTGTCTATATCTGTGTCCTTCCATCCATCTGTCCATCCATCCATCTATCCATCCATCCGCTGTGATATCTCAGCAGTGAGAGGATGAATTTCAGTGAAGTTAGTATGTTGCCTGCATATTTTTTACCAGAGTTAAGTCCTTTCTTTGTTAATTTTTCATGATTTTTTCCGTCTGTGGAAATATCACGTCAGTGAGTGGATGGATTTCAATGAAATTTGGTACAAGAGATCCTTGTGACAAACCACTCCTGCACATGTTATAAAAAAAAGTTGCGCGCATATTTTTCACCAGAGTTACAGTCCTTAGTTTGTCAATTTTTTATGATTTTTTGGTCCTTACTTTGTTTTTATACGCCCGTTTAAAAAACGGTCATATTATGTTATCTGTCTGTCTGTCTTTCTGTCTGTCCATCCGTCTGTCCGTCTGTCCATCTGTCTGTCCGTAAACAATTTGGTTTCCGTTCATTTAAAGTCAAATGCCTTGACAGATCGACATCAAACTTTCAGAAGTTGTTTTTAGCATTAAAATACAGGTCAAGTACAATATTGGTGTTTCTCAGTCCATCTGCTGCAGAGATATGGCCCTTTGAAAACACAATTTTTCTAAAAAAATTGGTGTCCGTTCATTTAAAGCTGAACGCTTTGACAGATTGACACCAAATTTTTCAGATGTTGTTTTTAGCAATAAAATACAGGTCAAGTTCGATATTGGTGTTTCTCAGTCCATCCGCTGCAGAGTTATGGCCCTTTGAAACCACAATTTTTAAAAAAAAATTGGTTTCCATTCATTTAAAGCCGAACGCCTTGACGGATTGACACCAAATTTTTCAGATGTTGATTTTATACACCCGTTTGAAAAACGGGACGTATTATGTGAATGGTCTCTCCACCCGTCTGTCTGTCCGTCCATGGACACATTTCGTTTCCGGACGATAACTTTAGTTGTAATGGATTGAGCTGAGTTAAATTTGGCATGTGGATTTAGTATGACAAAATACAGGATGGATTCGATTTCCGTTTCTAGCGGCCCATTTGCAGGAGAGTTATGGCTCTTTATTTATGGGAATTTAGCCCAACTTTTCGTTTCCGCACAATAACTTTAGTTTTCCTTGACCGATTTATTTCAAATTTTCAGTTTTTTGTTTTTGACCACAAAATACAGCTCAAATTCACTTTTGACCACAATCGCATATACCTTTCCAGAGTTATTCCCCTTGAATGATTGCAAATTTGTGGATTTTGTGGTTTCCTGATGATAACTTTAGTTGGCCTTGACCGATGTTTTTCAAATTCTCAGATTTTGTTTTTGACCACAAAGCACAGCTCAAGTTCACCTTTGGCCATAATCTCATGTACCGTTCCATAGTTATTCTCCTTGAATGTTTGCAAATTTGTGAATTATGTGGTTTCTGGATGATAACTTTAGTTTGCCTTGACTAATTTGTTTCAAATTCTCAGATTTTGTTTATGACCACAAAGCACAGCTCAGGTTCACTTTTGGCCAAAATTGCATGTACCTTTCCAGAGTTATTCCTCTTGAATTTGTGCATTTTGTGTTTTCTGGATTATAACTTTAGTATGGCCTAACTGTTGGACATAGAATGTATCAAATATTTGGTTTCCGGATGATAACTTTTATTATTTGTTTTCCGATAGGTTCCAAACTTGGTATGTTGTTTAATCACAACAAAATACAGGTTAAGTTCGAATATGGGGTTGGTCCAAACAATTTTCACCCTCACCCTCATCCTTACCCCAACCCTTCAAAAATACAAAACGGGCGTATATTGTCCCGCTACACAGTGCTCTTGTTAATTCATTCATGCTTTGTCAACCCAGCACTGCAGTGAGGGTATAATTGCCTTCAGCAATAGCTCTTGTTTTAAATTATAATTTTCTACACTGAAATTGTCTTAACTCCATTTGAATCCTCATATAATCTTCCTGCCCACTGATGTTAAATTTAACTCTGTGGAGTTGGACAGTTTTTTAAGAATTTTTATTACACCATCACTTGAAGTCCAGTGCATTTGCATTTATTTCTAATTGGGTATGGTTGGCCAGGACTACAAGTGTAATTTATCTATTGTCTTGAAAACTGCCTTTCTGTTTACATGTTGGAACCCCCTCTTTCCAGCCTTAGAGTTTGTGTGAAGTATAGCTTGGCCATTGTTGTTTAATCCTTCAAACTCCTTGCCTGAAAAAGAAGTAAGACTATACCCCAATATAACTCGTTTGACCAAGCTTGCCGAGCTCTAGCAAGTCAAGTGTAATGACTCATCTTTTTTTTAATATTTCTTAGCCTCAAGAGGAGATGTGGTGCTACAATTTTGCATCTGTTTTTTACCTAACGCAAATAGCGGATGACACTTGCAAAGCAAATTCTTTGATAACTAAACATTTTATTTTTTTTGCTCAGAAACATACCTTATAATCATTCCTCATTGGAACGAGCACAGTGAGCTTGTTCTATTGGTGGGTTATCCCTTTACCTAACATAGCGGCCAAAAACAGCCAGAAAAGTAACCCGAATAAGTATACCACAGCCTAAAATATCTCTGAAGTTTCTCAATAAAACCATACAAATATGGAGATAATTAGATCCAGCCCCTCGAGCTGGTTCTAATGCTATCCATATTTGTGTGGTTTTATAGAAAAATTGTGAAATTTCTTTTGGAAAAATGTGAAATTTAATTTGTTTTTTAAAAATAATTGCTAGGTACGCGGTTATAAGGTATATTTTTAGCTTGCCAATGAAGTTGTGTGAGCTTATATCATGACCCGAGGCATGTCGGCGTCAGCGTCAACACTTGTGTTAAAGTTATTGTATGAGTCCACTTTTACTTTCAACCTGATAATGTGCACCTCATACTGTTTCTATGGCCTTACAATTACCCACAAACCCTTACCCGGTGATAATTTATCGATTTTTAGTGTTTTTGCAATGTTAGACTTTTTTGTCAGTGTGGACTCCTGACTGTTTTGCTATACATGAGTAGAGGCTACCACCAGTATGCTGTGGCTTTTATATTTCATATATGTGTTAAATGCATCAATATAAGATGACATTAACCCTTGGCCGGACATTTTTCAGAGATTTTAGACTTTTTTAATGCAATGTTAGACTTTTTTTGCACTGTGGACTTAGAAAATTTCTGACCTGTTTTGCTGTACATGTACATGACTGGACATTTTTTGCAGATTTGTAATAAGCCGAAGTTTATTGCATGCCATGCAATGGTGAGCTATTGGGGATGGACACACTCCTCTTGTTGAGTCATGTATTGAAACCATAATTAAAATTAAAATTAATTTGAATGGTGAATTTTGTGAATGGAGCCGGCCAAAATTGGCCTTTACATTAGGTAAAGGGTTAAATTGAAACCTGAATATTCTTTAATGCAGTGGAATCCTGTTCATTGAATGGCTATTTTCAATTAACAGGAATATTTATTTAACTGAAATTAGGTCTAGTGATAAACTGTGCCTATATTCTATTATATATAGTTTGACAGAGCTCACAGAGCTAGATGAATGGTCATTGATAAAATAATAAAGAAAGACTCTTTTATTGTCACTGTGCTAGATTTAATAGTGTACAAAATTTTGCTTGCAAAGAACTGAAAAGCCCACTGAACTGGATATCTCTTTATTGAATAACCCTGTTAATTCAGTATGATTTCCAAATACCAAACATTCACCATACCATCAGTATAGACACACCTTAGAGGCCGCATCACTCACATGATCTTTTTCAAATTTCATATGTAGCTTTGGTGTGATGTCTAGATAGGAGCTATTAAATTTTTCAAAATTTTGTTGAAAAACATGGCCACCAGCAGCCATCTTGGATTTGGAACCTAAATTGTCAACAATTCCATTAGCACACCCTACAGGCCACATTTCTCATCCATTTTTTTCAAATTTCATATGTCTTGTTGGTGTAATGTCTACATGGGAGCTATCAAATGTTTCTGAATTTCATTGAAAAACATGGCCACCAGCAGCCATCTTGGATTTGGCATGTAAATTGTCAACAATTCCATTAGCACACCCTACAGGCCACATTTCTCACCCAATTTTTTTCAAATTGCAAATGTAGCTTTGGTGTGATGTCTGCATGAGTGCTGTCAAATTTTTCTGAATTTCACTGAAAAGCATGGCCGCCAGTAGCCATCTTGGTTTTGGCATATAAATTGTCAGCATTCCATTAGTACACCCTGCAGGTCGCATCCCTCACCCGATCTTTTTCAGATTTCATATGTAGCTTTAGAGTGATGTCTATTCTTTAAAAACTTGATAAAATGGCTTGGCATTACTAGAGCTTTCTATTTAGTTCAGTCCCTTCTTGGATAAGTTGAGCTGCAATATCATTGACACTTTCATATCTGTTTGACAGAGCTCTATGCTGCGTCAAAAATGGGATAAAAGGATAAATTGTTCCCCTGTGAGAACCTTGGGAAGTGAAGGGGATGCTTGTTTACTGTGGGGAACAAGCTTTGTTTTACTTGAAAAATAGGACCCAGTCACTAATGCTTGGAGTTCAAAACATCTATCTAAAATGGGCAAAATGGGTATAAATGATTGACTAAACTTGACTTTATCTCCATGTTGCAGTCACGATGAGCAACTTGCAGTAATATGTGAACTTAAACACCAGTAAATTAATTAAATAAATTAATAAATGCTAAGTTTCTCAATAGCATACAGGAAAAAGACAAAATTCCTGTTTATTGAATAAGTACTCCTGCTGGACCCTACAAAGTAGGTTTTCTGTTTCTCAGGCCATTTTTGGGAGGTAAAATTTCATGTGGGCGTGCCGTTTTTATATTATTTTTGTAATTATTTCTTTGCCATCAAAAGTTCATGTTCTTGGTTTGTTTCATGTTTAAGACCTTATAATCTACAGAATAGCATTGGCGGTGGTGTATTACATTCCTTGAATGCAAGAATGCTTTGCAATGCTAAAGCATTGCAAAGTCTTGTTACACTCCAGGGAAAAAATTATCAATTTAATTAACTTGGGTAAAATATCCGTCTGTCCGTCCGTCTGTCTGTCCATCTGTCCATCTGTCCGTACGTCAACAATTGGCTATGGCTCGGGCTAGAGGTCGTATTTATGAACCAATCTTTACGAAACTTCTTGTGTACCTTTGTTATGACCCTGGGACGGGAACGAGTGTTTTTAGGTGTGGTCCGAAATTCAAGATGGCTGCCAGTGGCCATTTTGTACCGATGATGCAAAAATCAGTTTTTTGTACAGAACTTCTGTATGAAAGTTCTGATTTGAATAAAGTTTTGTATAAATGTTTAGTACCATGGGATACATCACATATAATACAGGTTTTTTTCTCGTGCGTAAATTATGCAAATTAGACTGACTTTGATTTATTTAGTGTTACTTTCAGAGCTGTAAGTGCCAAGCTGCTATGGCTCGGGCTAGAGGCCGTATTTATGTACCAATCTTTACGAAACTTCTTGGGTACCTTTGTTATGACCCTGGGACGGGAACGAGTGTTTTGGGGTGTGGTCCAAAATTCAAGATGGCTGCCAGTGGCCATTTTGTACCGATGATGCAAAAATCAGTTTTTTGTACAGAACTTCTGTATGAAAGTTCTGATTTGAATAAAGTTTTGTATAAATGTATAGTACAATGGGATACATCACATATAATACAGGTTTTTTTCTCGTGCGTAAATTATGCAAATTAGACTAACTTTGATTTATTTAGTGTTACTTTCAGAGCTGTAAGTGCCAAGCTGCTATGGCTCGGGCTAGAGGCCGTATTTATGAACCAATCTTTACGAAACTTCTTGGGTACCTTTGTTATGACCGTGGGACGAGAACGAGTGTTTTTGGGTGCAGTCCCAAATTCCAGATGGCTGCCAGCAGCCATTTTGTACCGACGATGCCGAAATGTTTTTTGTACAGAACTTCCATATGAAAGCTCTGATTTGAATAATTTTTTGTATGAATGTTTAGTACCATGGGATACATTACATATATTACAGGTTTTTTTCTTGTGCGTAAATTATGCAAATTAGGCTAACTTTGATTTATTTAGTGTTACTTTCAGCACTGTGAGTGCAAATCCCAATATGGCTCGGGCTAGAGGCCGTATTTATGAACCGATCTTCACAAAACTTCTTGGGTACCTTTGTTATCACTGTGGGACGAGAAGGAGTGTTTTGGGGACCAGTCTGAAATTCAAGATGGCCGCTAGCAGCCATTTTGTTCAAAATTAAGTGCAATCAGATTTTTGCGCAGAACTTCCAAATGAAAGATCTGATTTGAATAAATTTTTGTATGAATGTTTAGTACCATGGGATACATTACATATAATACAGAGTTTTTCTCGTGAATAAATTATGCAAATTAGGGGTCTGGGTGGGACTTAGAAAATTTTGAACCAAAATCCGGAAATTAGTTTTTTGGTTTTTTATGCGTTTTGGTCAATTTTAAGACCAAAAAAAAAAAAATTTTTTTTACACGGAAAATTTGGGGTCCTGGTGGGACTTAGAAAATTTTGGACCAAAATCCAGAAATTAGTTTTTGTGTTTTGATGCATTTTGGTCAATTTTAAGAAGAAGAAGAAAAAATTTTAGTCTGAAAATATTTTGTTTGGGACTGAAAATTTCCACACAAAAATAATTATCTACAATGATTGGTCTTAATCTGTAGTCCATTACAGTCACCTTGTAATTCTTTTATTATTGTTGACTGGGCCAAAACAAATACTAATTCCTGTCATATTCATTATTCAGTTGTCTTGGTCACAGCAAGTACTAATTCCTGTCATATCCAAGTTGAGCCATTGACTCTTTCATTATTTTTTTAAGTTTGCATTGGTTATAAATAGAGAGCATGCAGCAGCCAAAAGGACCATGAAGGAGGGCCTGAGAAACAGATTTTTCACTTTTTTAGGCCTTAATTGAATATTTTTCTCTGGCAAAGTAGCTATTCAATTTCAATTTACAAGGTTGCACTTTACTTAACTCTTTACTGAACATGGCTTGAGATATGGCACTTGCAAAAAACATCGTGAATAAGTAACCAATAACTCAATTTATTGCCTTCAAAACATAGATTACGAACACTTATTGGATTGAGAATTGTGAGCTTGTTCCATTGAGTGGTCACATGCTTCATTTTAGATGCAAAATTTTTTTAAAATGATAAAATTTGAATAGGGATTTCGATAAATAATGTGAACTGTTTGACTTGTTATGTTTGGTATGTTTAGCAAATTGCTAGCATTATGTTCGGAGTTGCTAGTAGGCTAATTTTCTTTAGTTTTAAATTTTTTTTTCTTCTCTGGGTGGGGGGTTGGGGTGACAGCATACACTGATGTCTGGATCAATATAATAGAGCAGCAGAATGAGAAAATATTTGTGACCAGCCTACAGTTAATCACAATTGGTTTGTGTTTTACATGAGTAAAGATGAATATTGAATTTTTCATTATTATTCAATTTGTTTTTAGTATGTAAAGGTCATCTTACAGAAAGTAACAAACCCTCTCCACATGTTTTCTAAAAAGGGAAATCAATAATTTTATTCAAGAACAGTTTTGACACCTGTACATGAAGAAATTAAATCTTTTCATACAGGTAATTTTGTTCAGTTTTGTAGTGGTGCATGAATCATACGTCTTTTATGTGGAAATATTATGAGGTAAAATCTTTTGTGTATGTAAAAAATTTATCAATATTTTTCTAGTCAACCATTTGTGGCAGAAACTGTTTAGTTGGCGTCATTTTGCGTTTTTTTGTCACTATAATTAATGTAGAGTCAATGTGACTTGTCTCAGATGATGGGCCATATATAAGAGTATAGATAAAGCATTTTATATTGTCTAACCTTGAGTTACCTGTTATTTACTCAGGTGGAAAGCATTGCAAATAGCTGTTGAAGACAGACTGAAACAGTTACAAGAAGCCCTGAGAAACTTTGGACCTCACTCTCAGCATTTTCTTGCAGGTAAGATTTATCATTATGTGGTTAGTAAATTGCAACCCTGTTAATTGTACTCTCATTGTGTTAAACCAAATTAGTCCATTAATATCTAATTGGCACTAAATTGCTCATGTCTGTAATATTATCTTGAAATTAAAATTGACAGCAGTAATTGTAGCATGTCTGCATTAACCCTGTACCCAACACAAACAACATAAAAATTTAAAATATTTGAAAGTTTTTTTTTTATTTTTTTCAAGAAATTTCAACAAAACTAGATCATGTGGCCCCTCACTGGAATGAACCCACCAAGCTCGTTCCAATGAAGGTGATATGATATGGCTTTGTTGAGTTTTGTTTTCAACTGTTCAGTTTCTAAATTACACTGGAATTTATGACCGATTCCTTGGGTAAAGGGTTAAATCTTTACGTAATGTGATTCTCATATCTGAGGAGTGCTATTCACAAAAATCACTATACAAATTTTATTATTTTTAAATTTTATTAACTTTAATAGATAGTTAATGATCCCCTCATTGGAACAAGCTTGTCAAACTCATTCCAACAGGTGGTCATAAGCTATGTTTTTGAGGGAAAAATGAAAAATTTTAGTTATTTAAAAAATTATTATTGTAAGCATTGTTGTTAGTTGTGTTAGTTAAAGGGAAAATTTTTAATGGTAAATTAAACTCTGGGGGCGCAGTGGCTCAGAAGGTAGGCGTGCAGGCTGCAAGCCGAGAGGTCCTCTGTTCGAATCCCACCTGCAGCAATCGTGTTGTGTCCTTGGGCAAGGCACTTCACCCCCATTGCCCATGTGGGGGCGCGGTGACGCTGTGTACTAAGGCGTACTGCACGTCAATGGTGCACATGTCTTCAACCAATGCTCACCCTGCTTGTGTGGAGTTAGTATGTTGGGGAGCTGACAGTTGCTCGCCATTGCTCAGTGGTTCTCTCCGGGTACTCCGGCTTCCTCCACCCGTAAAACTGTCGTCATGATTAGCCATTGTGCAGAAATATGTGACCTTAAACACCAATAAATAAATAAATTAAACTCTAAATTCCCTGGAGGCATAATCTTCTTTGACTAAAGCGCTTCTGGATAAAATCCATCAGAATGAAATCTCTTTTGAAGATAGTTCTCTCAATTTTGCATTTTTTTAAACAGCCCTGTTAACCCTCAAAGTCTAACTCTGCCTCTGATCACTTTTTGCTTAAACAAAACGGGTTCTCTAACATGCTGTCTTTAGGTAAACTTACAACTTATATTCTAAATGCCTTGGCATTTGTTTCCAGGCACATCGTGGCTTCCTTTATAGGCAGCCAAGTCATGCCTAGAAACAACTTCAAATCTGCAGGAGATAGAGTGTCAAAGTATAGAAAAAATATTCAGTGAACCCTTTACCAAAAGTAATGTCCAAAACCGTCCAGCATTATTCACAGGAATTGCCATTCAAAGTTTATTATTTTTTTCACTTTTTTGGCTAAAACATAGCTTATGACCCCTTAATCAAATGGTCTCATTGAGATCTTCTTCTCTTTTGAAGGATTACGAGCCAATATCAGATTGGGTAAAAATTTGAGTGGACAAAAATGAAAAGAAATAAAGTGCATAATGAGTATGTTTTAATGAAATCCTCGGTAAAATAAAGAGTAATAGAAATAAAAACACAATGGAGGTAGCTTAATGATCCTTTCATCATCTCCATATCATCGCGTGAGAACCCTAAGGTTCTATCTTCCAGTAGAAGATAGAACCTTATAGTTCTCACACGAAGATATGTAATCTTAAAGTTTACTGCTCCCAGAGAATGTCCATCCCATAACGTAAGTGTTTATAGAATTTTTCTTATCCCTTGTAACAACCAAATAAAACAATTTTATGTAAATATTAACCGTTTGGTCCTTACCCAAAATTTTAACACAGGTATATGGACAAATCTGATATTTCTCCACAGGACTTCTCCGGAAGGAAATATTTCAGCGGTGAGATATTGGTCTGTTCGTTAAGATCATCTGATTACAGCACGTTGATCTGTGGGACTAAATAGGACATGTATAATGCCATAAATATAACAAAAAAGGTTAGGCATATTCATTCATCAGCTATTCTTAAAACCAAAACACCTGTGTTACATCAATGAAATGGTTGCTACATGGCAGACACTATTTCGTTATGTGTTGGGAATTTTCAACATCTCGGCAGACTAATATTAATATACTTAGTAGAATGTCCCATGCATGCAAAAGGGCCTTTAACCCTAAAAGGCCTATTTCTGACTTCCACGTCTTCAGAACAGATGTTCTTAACATGCCACCATAAGGCAGACCTGCTGGCAATAGACAAATTACCTAGGCAGTGGTTTCTAGTCAAGTCTTGGCTGTTTTAACTGGCAGCCAAGACTTCACAAGAAATCACTACTAAGCCAATGGACATGTACAGGCTGTGGACACATGTCAATTCAGGACAACTGTCCAGGCCCCTAAGGGTTAAACGAAGAGGTCAATGGTTTGATACTGAATAGAAGTAACCATGGTGTGTCCTTGCGTAAGACATTTATGTGTCTATCCTTATTGCCCATGTGGGTGCACATTAAGGGGTCATTACCTACGTTTTCGAGACAAAAAATGAAAAAAATTAATTATACAAGAATATTTTTGCAAGTGTCGTCTGCTTTTCATGTTAGGTAAAGGGTTAATAAAGCACTGGCTTGTACCCGGTGCTTCATTAATTAAATTTTTTATGATTATCGCTATAATTAGTGTTTGGAATCTAATATCATTGCATCCGTGGAAATGTTGCACATCTGTGGAAAGTGACAAGTCCATGGCGGCTGTACTGCATTACGTGTACAGTCCATTAACGACCCGGTTTCTATCACGCCTGATTTCCAGTGCTAAACTAGGGGTGATGAACCCGGTTTGCATTACTATCTGTTGCACTGGGAAAATACCAAGTGTAACCAATTAACCATGCTATCAGTACTACCTGACAAAAAAATCACATCACGCGAATTAAATGTCGAACAGGCAAAAATTGAATCAATCAAAAGAAAACTATTTTGTTCAAAAATGCATAACCATACGTATCGAAAAAGTGTCAATAATACAACATTCTAATCTGCAGAGTGCTATTCTGTTTTCGAGACACTGACATGACCGTAATACTGCCCATTACATTATTACCAACCAATGAGATGCCAGCACAAATATGTGTGACATCCCACCAATGCTCACTGCATACTATAAGAAAAAAATATTTGTAGAACATTTCATTCATCATTATGGTTCACTCCATCATCATCGTTCACATCATTCACACTTCTGACTTCAGAGTGTGAGAACCTGAACTATAACAACATGGGAGCACTGAAATTACCGGCAAGATTACAGAACACCATATGGGCTCTGGGCATCTCTCATCCCATCACCTGGACTCTCTAGGAGAAGGGCGAGAGCGTCTATCTGACCCTGGAATTCACCACAGAAGATGAGAAAATCCCACCAACCCCCAAGGGTAGAGGTCGTACCTTTAGTGAGAGGACCGCCTCTCACACTGATCCTCACCCAAGGGGGTCTGGAGGCCCTGAAAAGAAAAGGAAACCTAGGAGAATGAGCCTGTCCACCAAGCAGAGGGATGCCCGACGCTTGGAGGCATTTTTGGAGAAGAAGAAAGAGAATGGTGAGAAAGAGCCAGAGGCGGCCACCACTTCCCCTCCCACTCCCACAGACAGTCCCATCCTACTGCCGACTCCCCAGCCAGTGTTGTCAGATGTGGGAAAGTCTGTGGAGACTGAGGTGGAAATGGAAGCTGCCCTCTCGCCTCTTCCTGATCCCCTCTCACTTCTTCCTTCGGAGCCAAAATGCCAGAACGTGGACAATTGGCTGGAAAAAATCATAGAGGACAATAAGATTAAAGGGGACCTACACAGGAAGGTGATGGACAGGAAATACGAACTATTCCTCCTACAAGTAGAAGAAACAAGAAAACTAATAGAAGCCCAACCGCAGCAAGAGCCTCAGCCATCACACACGACCACTCCAGACTCAGCCAGGACCAGACCAGACCATACAAACCACATCAATCACCATCAGGCAGTCAACCAACAATTCCGACTGCCACTGTTTCTCCTTCCAAACCACCACCTCTGAAAAAGAAGCAAAAGAGACACAAGCGCCACTAATTACCCACAACTTCCCCACCTTTACCACGGTCAGACAAAACAAAATTCCACAGCTAAAGAGGGTCGAAAGGGGCTTGCCCCAAACTGTCCCTGCGCGCCCCCATTTGATCCAACATTTCATTTATATTATTTTTCTGTTTTATATATGTTCTTGATATTTGTCATCATGTCTTGCTAATTGTAACAAGTGGGAAAATGGGGGTTGGTCAGAAAATTCAGGCAGTTGATGAGCTTGGGCAACAGTGTAACAGAGAGCACAAAAACTGATAAACATTAAGTATGAGTTTATTACTGCAACAACAAACAAAGAAAAACAAGGTGATCAAGTCATAAAACTGGTCACAAACAAATATTTGTTTCATTGTTTTACAATTGCCAATTGTCCAAGAGCTTATAATAATATTTTCTTAAAATAGTTGTCAGCTGGAAAATCTTTACCACCATAATTTAGCCTTTTACTGATTCCCCCTTCCCGTGTTATAAAATTATTGCGGATAAAATGTCCTCAGACATAATGCCATCAGTGAAAATGCATGCCCGACAAAATCCTCTCAGGACATAATGCCCTCAGACAAAATGCCCTCACAAAATATTTTTTAAAATTATTTCATATATATATATATATATATATATATGTGAAACAAATAAGGGCCCCAAAACCCCCACCACTGGAAGGGCCTTACCCACCCCCACTTCAGGCCTACGGCCATCGGATATGCCTGTGGTACCTATGGACCTGGCACCCCTCCCACAAATTATGCCACCATCAGGAAATCCTAGCTATGCCCCTGATACAGAACAATTTTTGTATACCCCTCCCCCCCCCCCCCAAAGAAAAGAAAAAAACAAATAAAACAAAGAAATTAAGGTAAGGCCTATTTCAACATTCCCATAAGCCCTGTGCAGTTTTGATGATGTCAGACAAAGGGTAAAATAAACTCTTTGACAGCTAATGTGAATCAAATTCAATTCACATTAGCTGTCAAAGAGTAGAATTTCAATTATGGATGTAAGAATGAGGTTGCCCCCCCCCCCCCTCCCCCCCTCAAAAAAAAAGATGCAGTAGAGAAATGTCTACATCACTTGACCAACACTCTTTGCTTCCAAAGGTTCCCAACAAGGATGTGCATTTATTTAAATCACGGTGTGTGTGTGTGTACTCCCCTAAGGTTTCTTTTGGTGAATTTTAAATGGAACTTGCTTTCAACTGCAGGTCTGTACTTGGGTTGGCAGAAGGTGCCTCATGTTTTGTACAGCACACGTGGTCGGACGCAAATTAATATTTTCGTTTTTAGCATACAAATAAACAAATAAGGCTAGAACCATTCTTCATTGTTTTCTTTTCGATGAATATTTTTAATGTGCATTATCCCCACAAAACATATTTCATTAGATTAAATGTCCTTTCGCATATTTCTTCAAATGTTTAATCACAAAACAAAAATGTTTTTACCTTTTGCACTGCTGAAAATCACAGTAGCCTACATATGTTGTTCATTTGAATTTCCTTGTTACCTGGCATGCTGATATTAGTATTAGTAAAAATTTCTCTACCAATGCATCAGTGAATTTAACGCCATGCCTGGGAAACTCACAGTTGAGTAACTGTAGGCCAACAGGCTGGTTTAATTTGGGAGTTCAGTATTTTTAGCTCAACTTTGGCGAAGCTTATGCCATGGCCAGTCGTCCATCATCCGTCTGGCCGTCTGTCCTTCAACAATTCAATACGGCTCAGGCTAGAGGCCGTATTTATGAACCGATCTTTACGAAACTTCTTGGGTACCTTTGTTATGACCGTGGGACGAGAACGAGTGTTTTTGGGTCCGATCCAAAATGCAAGTTGGCCGCTGGCGGCCATTTTGTACAGACTTAGGTGCAATCAGATTTTTGCGCAGAACTTCCATATGAAAGCACTGATTTGAATAATTTTTTGTATGAATGTTTAGTACCATGGGATACATCACATATATTACGGTTTTTTTTCTCGTACGTAAATTATGCAAATTAGACTAACTTTGATGTATTTTAGTGTTACTTTCAGCACTGTAAGTGCAAATGCCAATACGGCTCGGGCTAGAGGCCGTATTTATAAACCGATCTTTACGAAACTTCTTGGGTACCTTTGGTATCACCGTGGGACGAGAACGAGTGTTTTGGGGCACGGTCCGAAATTCAAGATGGCCGATGGCAGCCATTTTGTACAAAATTAGGTGCAAGCAGATTTTTGCACAGAACTTCCATATGAAAGCGCTGATTTGAAAAATTTTTTGTGTGAATGTTTAGTACTATGGGATACGTCACATATAATACGGGTTTTTTTCTCGTGCAGAAATTATGCAAATTAGATGAACTTTGATTTTTTCAGTGCTACTTACACATAGTAAGTACACATGTCAATACGGCTTGGGCGAGAGGCTGTATTTATCAACCGATCTTCACGAAACTTCTTGAGTACCTCTGTTATCACCTTGGGACGAGAACGAGTGTTTCTGAGTGTGGTCCAAAATTCAAGATGGCTGCCAGTGGCCATTTTGTACCGAAATTAGGTCTAATCAGTTTTTTGTACACAACTATACGGCTCAGGCTAGACACCGTATTTATGAACCGATCTTTACAAAACTTCTTGGATACCTTTGTTATCACTGTGGGATGAGAACGAATGTTTTTGGGTGTGGTCCGAAATTCAAGATGGCCACCAGCAGCCATTTTGTACCAAAATTAGTGCAATCAGTCTTTTGTACAGAACTTCTGTATGAAAGTTCTGATTTGAATAAATTTTTGTATGAATGTTTAGTAAAATGGAATGCATCACATACAGTACAGGTTTTTTTCTCGTGCAGAAATTATGGAAATTACATGAATTTTGATTTATTTAGTGCAACTTATACCCTGTAAGTGTACATGTCAATACGACTCAGGCTAGAGACTGTATTTATCAACCGATCTTCACGAAACTTCTTGGGTACCTTTGTTATCACCTTGGGATGAGAACGAGTGTTTCTGAGTGTGGTCCAAAATTCAAGATGGCTGCCAGTGGCCATTTTGTACCAAAATTAGGTCCAATCAGTTTTTTGTCACAACTTCTATACAGCTCGTATTTATGAACTGATCTTCACGAAACTTCTTGGGTACTTTTGTTTTCACCTTGGGACAGGAATGAGTGTGTTTTGGGGTGCCTTTGTTATTACTGTGCTATGAGAACAAATATTTTGGGGTTCAGTCAGACCCACTCTGGGACTCAAAGATTTCTTTTCTAGTTTAGCATCTGACTGTCACCCACCTTTACAATACTTTACCTATACATTTGTTACAGGCTACGGTCAGTATTTATGTACAGACTGTTACAATACTTTATATGTACCTTTGTTATCAGGTCATTACCTAGATGTTTGTCATTGCTGTGTCACATACTATACATGTACATGTCTTGACAAGTTGAGCTACAGTGTCATTGACACTTTCATTCTTGAAAGGGGTTGAGATAGTAGATGTGTGCGGGTTAGTATGGTAGCACTGGAAGGCAGTAAAAAATTATGAAACATATTACTTTTGCTTTCTGCCTAGGTGTTGTTAGTATCTTAAAATTGTTGGATGACTCATCAGTCGCTCAGGTACACTATGGAAAGTGAAAGTGGTGTTTTGATAGAGGATAATTTTTTACCTGTGTTGGAAAAACGTGTTATTTTCTTCCATTAAATTGTGACAGAATACTGGGTAGTGGGACAGAATATTGGCAGTATGTAGGCCTAACAGCTGATACATATGGAGAGGGGGGGGGCTTCCAGGAAATTTCCAAGGTTTTGAAAGTGCCCCACAAGAGTGTTTGTTACCCTATATTCAATATTCTGCTTCTTTTTCTGCACAAACTTCCCACTACGATATTTACGCCATTGTCCTGAAGATGCAGAACCACTTTATTTATTCTATCAACAACATCATTTAATTAAACACTAATCAGCTGGCTTGTTTGTTGACATAGTGAATGTAGTCCCAGCAGTCACGGTCAATCATTACCAACCAGTCAAGTGTGAAAGTCTATTTGTAGATTGACTGGGGTTATAATTAGCTGTCTACCTGTGACTGGGTTTTTAATGGACTGTACATGAAATGGTATCTCGGGTAACAAGAACTCATTTTCATATATCTAAACAAAGCAAGCAAACACATTATAACCATTTATTACAAAAAATGTAAGCGCTTTAGAGCAGATTTGTATTTGAATTAAGCGCTATATAAGTAAATTATTATTATTATTATTATTATTATTATTATTATTATTATTATTATTATTATTAAATTATTATAAGTAAATTATTATTATTATTATATTGAACTTCTACACTTTTTACAGCAAAATTTACACTCTGTAACAATTTATGTTACTGCTGTTATGATTTATGCTGTTACAGTATGGACTGTTATGGGAAAGAAATACTGGCAGTAAATGTCATTGCTATTAATGGGTTCTCTCTTGAGCACCTTGAAAATGTAGAATTTAAAGAACACAGAAACATCTTCTTAGAACTGTACTTGTAATTTGATGATAAGGCCTAAAAGAAGTTAAAAATGTGTTTCTCAGGCCTTCCTGCATTGTCCTTTTGGCTGCTGCATACTCTCTTTTTATAACCAATGCAAACGTAAAAAATATAAAAATGAAATGGTTTATGTCTGATATTTTACCCAAGTGAATAAAATTGATAAACTTGTCCATTGAGTGCAACAATGCTTTAGTTAAAGCATTGCAAAGCCTTCTTGCACTCAAGGGATGAAATACTCCACCACCTGTGCTATTCTGTAGATCATGAGGCCCAAAACATGAAACAAACCAAGAACATGACCTTTTGATGGCAAAGAAATAATTACAAAAATAATAAATAAAATAAAAAGCCGCCCACCCACAAGCAATTTTACAAAAATGGCCTAAGAAACAGAAGATCAACTTTGTGGAGTCTAAAATAATAAATTTTGATATCGTCTGCATTGGGTAAAGGGTTAAAACAGAATTTGCTAAGTATACCATATAATTAGTGAATGTTTTATATGACTTTGAAACTGAATACATGATGTAGACATTAGGTAAGGTGTTGTGATTTACAGTTACTCTCACTATCCTTTGTGCTTCCAATAATGAACTGAGGTGACCTGTCATTCTAAAGATCCTCCTCTGTAAATTATCACCACTTTGATTTATGTAAGCTTTCAGGTAATGTCAAATAAACTAGAGGCTCAAGTGTGCTCTTGAGAAGAGTTTTTTCAGTCTATTGAATCAATCAGACAAGTATGAACTCAACTGTGTATTACCTTTGCCCCTGATTAAGTGATTGGATGTTTTATTACAATACACATCCTGTTGAGAATTTCAAAATATACAATAGAATTTATTAACCCTTTACCCAACAATCGGTCACATTCGCCCACATAATAATAAATTGAGTATTTTAAAAAAAAATTATTTTTGAAAAACTTTCAACAAAAACATGTGATCCCTCATTGTCAAGCTCATTCCAATGAGAGGTCACATAATATGATTTTGTTGAAAAATTTGAATAAACAATAATTAAAAATAATAAATTTTGATATCTTGTGTTGGGTAAATGATGAATTGTTTAGCTAATAAACATTAGAAATAATTTTCATATATACTGGTACCTTGTTTAGTGAGTAAACAGTTTGGCTGTGGAAAATTTTCAATTACCCCTTTACCCAGCATGATGGCCAAAACCAGCCAGCGCTATTCTCAAAACTCGCCAATTCATTTTCATTATTTTTTCATTTGTTGTCTCAAAAACATAGGTTATGACCCCTCATCGGAACGAGCTCATCGATCTCGTTCCAATGAGGGGTCATAACCTATGTTTTTGAGACAAAAAATGAAAAAAATTAGTTCAAGAATTTTTTTGCAAGTGTCGTCTGCTTTTCATGTTTGGTAGAGGGTTAACAGGAGTATTTAATTAACAGGAAAATTACCATTTTACTATATTCTGGTGCCTTTATTCTATTAAGTCTTGTTTGTCAATAGAATAAATGCTCATTTTAGATGTATTGAGACCAAATAGTGCTATAAACTTAGTTAATTCAGTGGTAGTCTGAGGAATTCTTTGATGTATTACAAGATTTTTACTCTGTTACCTACATTCAGTTTACCGTTCACCTAACACAAAAGGAGGATGACACTTGCAAACAATTCTTGAATAACAAAAAAATTATTTCCATTTTTTGTGTCAAATACATAGCTTATGACCTTTTATTGGAATGAGCTTTCCAACCTTTGCACTGATTATGAAGGGGTGGGGGATGTGTGCTGTGATCCTGATTTTTCTAACTGTGGCGGCTCAAATCTTGACTGATAAAATATTCTAACTACATCATCAAGACATGCCTGCGTTGAAGGCATGTCTTGATTTTGTAGGTGAAATGTTTTCCTGTAAGGATTATAGTTCATAAACAGGAACAGATACGAGAATTGCCAAAGCTAGGCACAGCACTGGGCTAGCTGCTAGCAACAGCTCATTGTCAACATTGTTTGGAAACTTTAAATTTGCCTTCAACAGTGGTAGTGACTAGTGAGACTGGAATTAGCTTGTATGGTGGCTTAGAGGCAGATATTTATGTTAGTATAGTGGAAATTATACTCAGTCTTTATTTTCAGTATTAGTTTTGTACAATTTTCATCTGAACTATACATTTTGAGAGGCAACGTAGATGACTGGTACCAAGCCATATTCCTGTGAAAAGATTTGAAATGCATCCAATTTGGAATCAAACTAAATAGCAACTTAAGATTCGAAAGTGAAATTGATTCTTGAAGCTTCATGGGGCCCGGCAGTGTAAAACTCTTTTAACCATCTGCACACTGATGTCAGAATACCAAAATTTTAAGCAGGACTTTTCCCCCATGATTGAGCTAGGAATGTAACAAATTTAATCTTGTTTGACAGAGCTCAATGAGCTCTGTCAAACAAGATTGTATTGGTTGAATGCCTAGTTGCATTATGGGTAAAATTTGCTTCTTGTCATTTTGAAATTTGACATCAGTGTGCAGAGGGTTAAAGAATAGACTGTAGACATACAGTACATGGAGAGTGGATTATAACTAAATCACCCATGGAGTGGAGTTATCAACCCAAAAACGACAAAAAACACAGGCAATGTTTCAGGCAAAGGACCGGAGGTCCATTTGCTAGAACTTTACTTGTGCTTGTTATGCTTTACAACAAATTTGCAATTATTGCTTGGGTGGATGGAATGTCCACTCTATGGGTGATTTAGTGATAATACGCTCTCCACGTACTGTAAAATGATTTAGTACTTGGCCACAGAGTGGATGGATATAAATTATTTCCTTTTTGACCTGGACCAGTAGGTATTTGTACTTATTTATTGGATATGATGTGATTTTCTTTCCAAGATTTGCCCTTTATTGAGCTTGGTTGATATGGCTTCAAACTTAGGTGATATGGTGCCAATCTCAGCAGATATCAACGAAGCTCAAGTTGTCCCCCTTGATGTATGTCTTGGAATAGCCATTTTGTTTATAGCAAAATCATTTGCTGTTATTCGTCGAAAGCATTTAATCCATAAAATTAGCATCACCAGGCAAAAGAGAGTTTGTTTTTGTATGGTGGGGAATTAATGATGGCTCACCGTGGGCACCCAAGGAAGTGAACAGGCTCTGTTTTACTGGTAAAATAGGACCCAGTCACCAATGCTTGGGAGGTGCAAACCCTCTCTAAAATGGGCAGCAACATGGCTTATTAACGCTCACCCCTGGTCTTGAGTTGATATTCATGTTGTGGTCATGATTAGCCATTGTGCAAAAATATGTGACCTTAAACACCAATAAATAATAATAATTAATGATGGCAATAAGTGAGGATTAGGTGGATAAAGAGAAAAAGAAGAGAGTTGTACACAAAATTCAATGCAAACTAAGAGTTATAAGCAGTGATTCATCAAAATAAGAGAAGAAATAGTTCAGTTATCTGAACATCACGGTTTTTTCTCTGGGGAAGCCAAGATATTCAGATAGCTTAACTATTATTATCCCCGTTTTCGTCGGGGATATTGTCGTTATCTCCGTCCGTCCGTCCGTACGTACGTACGTACGTACGTACGTACGTACGTACGTACATACGTACGTCCGGTGTTACATTCACTTGCATTAATGTTTAAACTATGCTAATGTGTTCAGGTATCACCAGTACATGTGCATGAAGGTTTCGGGATTTTGATTTGGTTCCAAGTGGTTCCAGTGGAACCATTTTTATCCTTAGAAAATCTTTGTCCGCTCAAAGGTTCTTAGGGTATTGAATTCGATACGTTTAAACCATGTTAACATGTTCAGATAGCATCTGTAGATGTGCATGAAGGTTTCGGAATTTTGATTTGGGTCCAAGTGGTTCCAGTGGAACCACTTTTATCCTTAGAAAATCTTTGTCCGCTCAAAGGCTCTTAGGGTATTGAATTCGAAACTTTTAAACCATGTTAACATGTTCAGATAGCATCTGTAGATGTGCATGAAGGTTTCGGAATTTTGATTTGGGTCCAAGTGGTTCCAGTGGAACCACTTTTACCCTCAGAAAATCTTTGTCCGCTCAAAGGCTCTTAGGGTATTGAATTCGAAACATTTAAACCATGTTAACATGTTCAGATAGCATCTGTAGATGTGCATGAAGGTTTTGGAATTTTGATTTGGGTCCAAGTGGTTTTTCAATCATGTGACAATAATGTGATCAGAACACTACCCTTTATACATCATGTTGGGTGAAGTATCTTGTTTGAAATATTGAAGTAGTTTCACATGTGAGTCTTCAGAAGGAAATTAAATACTGTTTTATCATTTTAAATCACGCACATGCATGAAGCCTTTTTATCCAAGTCTGTATCCTGCACTAACCAAAAAGGAAAGTGCAAATGCGGGGATATACTATAGTGTGCTTCGCACACAAATGGCACCATCTAGTTATATTATTATTATTATTATTATTATTATTATTATTATTATTATTATTATTATTATTATTATTTATTGGTGTTTAACCCTTTACCTAATGAATCTCCTGCATCCTCACGCGTAATATGCAAATTCAGCAGCTGAAAAAATATTAATTTTTGAAAAATTTCAACAAAACCATATCATGTGACCCCCTCTTTGGAACGAGCTCATCGAGCTTGTTCCAAAGAGGGGTCACATGATTTATTTTTTTTTTAAAAATTAAAAAAAATGATTTTTAAAATAATAAATTTTGAAATTGTCTGCGTTGGGTAAATGGTTAAGGTCACATACTTGTGCACAATGGTTAATCATGACTGTGACAGTTTTACGAGTAAAGGAAGCCAGAGAGAACCACCGAGGCTTTGACAAGCAACTGTCTGCTCCTCAATATTCTAACTCTGTTCAAGCTCTGTTCAAGCAGGGTAACAGCAGTTGAAGACAGGTGCACCATCGATGTGCAGTACTCCTTAGTACATAACGTCATGGTACCCCCATGTTGGCAATCGGGATAAAGTTCCTTGCCCAAGGACACAATGCGGGTCGATAGCTTAACTAGGAGAACTGGAAACTTTCAGACTTACAAAAAGAATGAGAAACTATAACACTGTCAGAAAATTGGAACAGGTCTAAGGAGTTTTGTAATTATTTTTTATTTGGTTTAATAAATAAAGAGTTATTACTTTGTTAGTTTCATATCGGCTGAGATATCAGCCCTCAGTAATTTCACATCAGCCTTCGACCTTCTGTCTCAGGCTGATATGAAGTTACCTCAAGCTGATATGAAACTAACCAATAACCTCTAAATATAGCTATTTTATGATGCTGCTTCTCGGAAGTGACAGAATTATTCATGATGGTAGAATTGTTTAAAGAGGGTGGTACTTACAGTACAGCTGCCATGGACTGGTCACTTTCCACTGATGGGCAGTATTTCCACGGATGCAATAATATTAGATTCCAAACACTAATTATAGGAATAATCATCAAAAATTTAATTAATGAAGCACTGGGTACAACCCGGTGCTTCATTAATTAAAATTTTGCCAAGTATGATTTTGATTACGTGGTAAACACATGCATGGACAACACTGCCCACGTGTGGATTATGACCAGTCCACGGCGACTGTACTGTATGCTTCTAGAATATTTGAAATGATCAGTGTGGTACGAGAATAGTTGCTTAAATTTTAATCATAAAGTGGAATACAAAAAGGTTAGAGAGTTTAAGGCAATGCATGCTAATACCTGTTAACATAGATTCAAAGCCAGGTGTAAAATTGTAAACCAGCATGCAAAGCATCAATGTAAAACCTTGAAATCACATTTCTATGTTTATGTTAGATTTTCATACACTTAATATAAAAGAAGATAAGGTGTAATGATATACATCTAACATTTCAAATGTTTGTATTGGATAACATACTCTTACTTTAATCTCGAATAAAACTTTTTGCACTTGAGGCCATGTTAACTCTACCTAACACAACAAGAGAGAAAAAATCCTGCAAAGAAATTACTCAAATAACTAAAGATGTTACTTTTTGCCTCCAAACATAGCTTATGGCCTCACATTGGAATGTGCTCATTGAGCACATTCCAAGGTGAGGCCATAAACTATGTTTTGGAGGTAAAAACTGAAAAATAATAAAATTTGAATGGTGATTTTTCTAAATAGTCCTAGCCGAATATGGATATTGTGTTAGACAAAGGGTTAACCCACAGGACATGGGCTGTATTACAAACTTTTTAACACACCACAGAGGGAGTCTGGTGGCTCAGTGGTTACAGCAATGAACTTCAAACTGAAAGGTCCACAGTTCGATCCCCACCAGGGGTAACTGCATTGTGTCCTTCAGCAAGGCACTTCAACCTGATTGCCCATGTGGGGGCACAGTGGCGCTGTGTATTATGGCATTCTGCACATTGATGGTGCACTTGTCGTCAACCATTGCTAATCCTGCTTGTGCAGAGTTAGTATGTTGGGGAGTCTGACTGTTGTTCGGTGGTTCTCTCCGGCTACTCCAGCTTCTTCCACCTGTGAAACTGGCTGACACAATGTAGTCCTGGCTGTTGGAAGTGTCATTAAACACCAATAAATAAATAACACACCACAGTCCTTCAAAATACACATACAGGCCTGTGCCATTCTTTGTCAGAGGCCAACCACAGCACTTTTGCCATCCTGAAGTCAATGCATTTGTTCATACTTTCATGCAACTGCTGAAAGGAAAAAGAACCAAGTAATTCTAAATGTTAGATTCTGGCCGTCATTTTGTGATGGTGTACAAGGGTCTAGTCATTTAGGTATTGGACTCCTTGTTGCAAGGCAGAGTTGCTAGGAGTTAGAATGCTGGCAGGAGATCAGAAACCAAGAATCTAAATTTTTCCAAAACATGATTATATCATTCAAAATAAACACAGCATGTAATTGACTTGTTAGTGCTTGTCTTCCCTTACATGTAGTCAGGCCCTGATAAGAAATCTTTTCCAAGTTGATGAATGTAGTCTGTGAGACCTCTGCATAAGTTTGTATGATGCTGAATCTATTTGAGGACACAAAATCTTTATCCTGTATAGGTTTTGGGTTGTTTTGGGGTTTTTTGTACAGTGGTGGCCACTTAATTTTATATCTTATAACTGAATACCTCTGTTAATTGTATATAATTTACAAACACCAAAACCATGTAATATACTTTCAGTACAAATTAAACATGTTAATTGTTTATAGGTTATAAAGTATACTCCTGTTAATTGGATAAAAAACATCTTGTAATCAAAGAATTACTCGGACATCCACTGAATTCCCCACATTTAGAGGCATTTTTTTGGGCCTCAATACAGTCATATAATCTATTATTTCTTGTTTGACAGAGACCAATGAGCTCTGGCAAACAAAGTATAATAAAATACATGCTCTGTTTATAACTAGAGGATAGGATAATGACCCAATTTTTGTTAACCCTTTTACTAATGAATCAAGTGCATCCGCCCGCATAATTTACAAATTGAGCAGTTGAAAATAAATTATTTTTCAAAACGATTTAAAAAAATCATATCATGTGATCCCTCATTGGAACCACAATCTCATTCCAATGCAAGGTCACGTGATATGCTTTTGTTGAAATTTTTTTTAAATAATACTTAAAATAATAAATGTTGATATTGTTTTCATTGGGTAAAGGGTTAATTGAATATTCCTGTCAATTGAATATTTCTCTCTGGCAAAGTGGCTATTCAGTTAACAGGGTTTCACTGCATTCACAATTGTTTTATCTATTCACAATGATATGATCAACTGCTGTACCTTATAATTTTTAGCTTAACCTGACAAAGTCAAGATAAGCTATTGCCATCATGCGTGCGGAAGTCTGTTAGTCTGTTCACATTTTCCTTTAGCACAGGCTACACCCATAGTTCTTATCTGATCATCACAAAATTTCATATGCAGGTTTGGGGTCATGTTTAGATGAGAACGTCCCTTTTTGGTTGCTATCTGTCAACCGTGATGGCTGCCCGAGCCCAAAACCTGATAGTTAGATAGATATTTTTATTTTACGGTATAGTTTACAGGCAATTACATATTTGACTATAAAATACAAATAGATAACTAGAAAATGATATTCAGTCTATACCGTTGGGAGATGACATAGCCAGATTGGCTGTCTACCCGTCACTCCCATAATACATTTAACTCCAACACTGGCTACGTGCTCTGCGCATTAATCTTTGATAGAAAGATCTACTAGTATGGATACTTGTGAGTGGCTAATAGAACTTCAACTTTGACTCGGCTACGTACCCCATTAATCTATTTCTGTAGATGGATGAGTTTCCAGGCTCAAAAAAGGTGGCTAATGGTGAATGTGATAGTGGGTATCCCTACCCCTCTGTGCTAATCTGATATTATTATGGTTATCAAGCTGTGTGGGGGGTGCGGTGGCTTAGTTGGTAGAGGTGCAGGCTGCAAGCCGAGAGGTCCTCGGTTCGAATCCCACCTGCAGCAACCGCGTTGTGTCCTTGGGCAAGACACTTCACCCCGATTGCCTACATGGGGGCACGATGACGCTGTGTACTGAGGCGTACTGCACGTCGATGGTGCGCATGTCTTCAACCACTCTAACCCTGCCTGTGCTGCGGTGCAGAGTTCAGAGTTACGATATTGGAGAGCTGACAGCTGCTCGTTGCTCGGTGGTTCTCTCCAGGTACTCCGACACAAGCTTCAGGAATCTTAAAAGCCAGGGCATTGCTTTATAAACTTGATTGAAATGAGCTTGTTGATATCATTCTCTTTAGGTGTCAGAAGTTATATTTTTAAGAAAAAATGAAAAATTAAGAAGTTTCAGATGGACATTAACAAATGTTGGAGAGTGTATTTTACATTTCATTGGCAAAGAGTTAATTATTTCAGGCAGAGGAAGCTGGGCAAAATGTCATTTTCTAATGGATCCCATTTTCCCTTTGTTGCAAGAAATTCTCATCAGTTATTGGAAAATTGTTTTTGAAGGACAGGAATTAAAAAATCAATTTTTTTTATTACTTATTTATCTGACAAGTTCCGTGAAGTAATTATCCCAATTTAAGTGTTGGTATTTTAACAAAACTGCATTTGGTTGCAAACTACATTCTAACAGCATGCCATATCCAGACAGGTTGCAGATTACAAACAAAATTAAAAATTGAAAAGCCTTTCTGTAACATATTTTTTATTAAATTTGCAAATTGATTACATCAACTGTCATGGTAAATCCAAGAGATTGACACCTCAATAACACTACCGTAGGTGGGGTATCAAAATCGTATAACCTTTTTGTACCCTCACTTTAAAACTTCTTGGCTTCACACCACTCAGACCTAACCACTAAAAGCCTGGAGATTTTATACGTCTTTGCTACCATTGGACAGTTTACGTCCTGTGGCTTTACACTTATTTCTTGGCAAGACTTGAAAGCCTATTCAGACAGTGAAAGTACTTAAGAGTGTAATTTAAAATCAAATAAATAAGCCTTTAAGTTTTCTATGAACAGTTCTCTACACAGTATATCCAATACAGACATTTAATCTATTATATCCTGTTTGACAGAGCTCCATGAGCTTCAATTCGAAGTCCAATGCCATAATAACCACTAAGCCGCTGCGCTCCTGAAGCAGTGTTTGTTTACTGTGGTAAAGTAGTACCCGGTAACGAATTCCCGCACTGGAAGTGTTCTAAAATGGGTAACATGGGTATAAGTGATTAGCTGGACTTGACTTTATAACCATGTTGCTGTCACAATTAGCCATTGTGTAGAAATCTGTGACCTTAAATGCTAATATATAAATACATGAACCCTTTACCCAAAGTAATGACCAAAACCAGCCAGCGCTATTCTCAAAAATCGCCAATTAATTTTCATTATATTTTTCATTTTTTGTCTCAAAACATAGGTTATGGCTACTCTTTGGAACGAGCTCATCGAGATCGTTCCAAAGAGGGGTCATAACCTATGTTTTTGAGACAAAAAATGAAAAAAATTAGTTATTCAAGAATTTTGTTTGTAAGTGTCGTCTGCTTTTCATGTTAGGTAAAGGGTTAAATTACTCATACTAACAAGAAATATAGAAGTACTTAAGTTTATAAATATGACCTGTAGACTGTGCTATTTAACTCCTTCACTCTGATAAAAAAATAGAATTCTTTTCACTTGTACTCCACCATCGGAACCCCAGGAAGAAGAGCAGTGCTGGTTGACTGTAGTATACAAAACCAGTTTTACTGGTAAAATGGGTCATGGTTACCAATGGTTGGGGTTGAAATATGCAAAAGTAGGAAGCATAGGTATAAACGATTGGCTAAACTTGACTTTATACTGTGCTGTGGTCCCAAAAGTAGGAAGAATAGGTATAAACGATTGGCTAAACTTGATTTTATATTGTGCTGTCCTCCCAAAAGTAGAAAGCACAGGTATAAATGATTGGCTAAACTTGGCTTTTTCTGTGCTGTGGTCATGGTCATAGAAAATGTTGAAAGAAATCTTAAACACAATAAATAAATACATTTTCACTTCCTCAATTTTGCTCCTGTAGGACAAAGAATTTAACAGATTATATTTTGTTTGAGAATGCTCGGGGTGCACGATGACTCATTAGGTTAGAACATTGGACTTTAAAATGAAAGGTTGACAGTTTAACCCAGCCCCATGTCATCTGAATTATGTCCTTGGGCAAGACATTTAATTCTGATTGCCCATATAGGAGTATGGGGGCACTGTGTCCTAAGGCATGCTGCATGTCGATGGGGCACTTGCCTTCAACTGCTGCTAACTCTGCTTGTACCAGGTTAGTTTGTTGGAGAGTTTGACAGTTGCTTGATGGTGCTTCGTAGTTCTCTCTGGGAACTCCAACTTCCTCCACCCGTAAAACTGTTGCAATAGGGTCCTTGCTGTTAAAAGTGTTGTTAAACCTGAATAAACAACCAAGCAATTGATAGAGCTCAGCAAATTGAGTAATTTGCCAGCTGCTTTATGTGAAATTAATGTATTTGAAATTTTGGTTTTCCAACATCAGATTGCAAAGTGTTAAAGTTTAAAAAGGAAATCAGGTGGAATGAATTGTGAAACAAATGACTTCAACATTATAAGTTATTGTGATGGATTGATGTCTTTAAAAATGAAGCAGTTTGAAAGTCACTCCCATTGGTGGAATAAATGGGAAATGGACAACCTCATTTCAAATATTTCATGTGGTGACATGAGATGGTAACACATGGTACTGGAGCTGTAAACATAGAGAAAACTAACCGGGCTCTCATTCAATCAGAGGGCAAGGATTTTAATGTTATTGGATCATATTGTGATTTACCCAAATCACAGTGAGCCTTATTACTGGCATGTACTTGTTGATTCTGCCCTTCTGAGGCTTTTCAGATTGTAAAATGTTTCTGGAAATAGAATGCTTTGTGATAACCACATTGTGAGTAGTGGAAAGTTCAAAATTTGCTATGTTACTAATTTATCTGGAAGGCACAGTCTAGACTCAAAAAAGGGTCACATCAGTTGAAGGTCAATGTGCCATCAGCATGCTTCCTAACTTTAACAGTCTGCTGCACTTTATCTTCAAAAAGTACAGAGTAAAAAATGTACAACCCAAAGATAGTTCTGTTTGCACTTTACATTAAAAGTGTATTGTAAATATAAGGTTCTCTATCCACTAAAGAAAGATATTATACACAAAACTATAATAATTGCAGGCATGCTGAAACTAATATTTTCTGCTTTACGATTATACTCTTCACAAAAGTAGAGCTTTTGTCAGGATATTTTCTTTTCAACAAAATGTATGACTCTTGTTTAAATCCAGTAAGAATTGAATCAATCATTTTATCAGAGAATGTTTTTGATTACAATTATTCAACTTTCTACCTAACATGACCAGCAGACGACACTTGCAAAAGAATTCTTTAAAAACCGGTAATTTTCCTTTTTTGGACTTGAAAAATTTCTTATTACCCCCTCATTGGAATGAGTTCAGTTAGCTGGTTCCAGTAAGGGATCACAACTTATGTTTTAAACCTTAAGCCCCCCCCCCCCCATAAAGGCCTAAACTGCCCCCTTTTCATTGCTTTGAAAAAGTATCCCCAAGTGTATTTTTCCTTGAGAACTCAGCCTTTTGGCTGCATTTATCGTGGCAGTGTTTTTTTTATCATTGTTGGCTGCCTATACAGGCAGCCAACAATGATGTAGAAACCCTATTAAGTCACCTGCAGCTGTGTACATGTGTATACAGTAGTTATTATCATAAAATTAATTTGAGGCTTTAAAGGTTAAGACAAAAATGTTTAACCCTTTACCTAACATGAAAAGCAGACGACACTTGCAAAAACAATTCTTCAATAACTAATTTTTTTCATTTTTTGTCTCAAAAACATAGGTTATGACACCTCATTGGAACAAGATCGACAAGCTTGTTCCAATGAGGATTCATAATCTATCTTTTTGAAACAAAAAATGAAAAAATAATGAAAATTAATTGGTGATTTTTTTAGAATAGTGCTGGCCGGTTTTGGCCGTTACGTTGGGTAAAGAGTTAAAATTAATAGTGAAAATGTTTGGTAAATAGTGCTGGCCAGATTTGTCCATTAAATTGGTTAAGGGGTTAAATTAATGACACCTTATCAAGATCAATCTTCCCTCAAGCAAAATTCAGTAATACTCTTGTATAAGTAATATGACAGTTTTTACCTGCACTACTAATCCATGTGGTATATTTACCCAAACTTTAAAGCTTAGCAGAATATTTGTTATCTACACACATGTATAAAATCTGAATAAGTCAAGTCAACATACGAAAAAAAGTGTCCATGTGTCTTTGACATAGTCACTTGCTATCTTGGGAACAATTGGATGAAACCTGCCTTCAGTTTGCTTTTTGTCTGGATTTAGCAGAAGAATATTTTTTCTGTAATATTGACATTTGTGTGAGAAATTTTCAGTGAGTCTTGATGCCACCAGAAGATATCTGGCTGAAAAGAGGACCAGGTGGGTTATTCCTTGAAGTCAAAGCCATTTATTTATTGTTCAGCCTTTTATTCAAAAAATGAAAGTTTGTTGCATTTAAGGTACCTTTCTATTGTAAATTTAGCATAAACTCATTATTTTCCAGGATTTGTTATGAACTCACAGAAATCTTAAAAATAACAGTGAATTTATTGAACTTAAAAAATCATGAACACTTGTCTTTCATTTGTTTCAAGTGACATGTGTCTGCCATTTGTGCAGACGGCACTTGACTAGAAACAATTGGTCAGGTTAAAAGACAAATTCTTTTTGCCAATATATGAACAGTTAACCCTTGAACTTGTATAATTTACAAATTGGGCAGTTGAAGAAAAATTATTTTAAAAAATGTCAACAACATCATACCATGTGACATTGGAATGAGCTCACCATATAATTAAGTTGATTCCATGTTGTATGCAAATAATATGCATATTTTCTTGGGTCCTGCAAAGCTTCATGGTTTGATTTAATTTCAAATCTTAAGAGTTGCTATTCGGATCAATTCAAAATTGGCTGACTGATTTGTTTCCATGCGATTCTTTTCATTAGAATATAGCTCGGAATCAGCCATCTTCGTAAATGGTATATAAATAATATTGAAAATAAAGACTCAGTGTAATTTCAACTCTATTAGCAAAAACACGATCAGCACCCCATGCCATCAGCTATGCTAATTCAAGTCTTACTAGTCGCTACCACTGTTGAAAGCAAATTTAAAGTTTCCAGGCAATGTCAACAATGAGCTGTTGGTAGTGGCTAGCCCTGTGCAGTGCCTAGTGCCTAATTCTCGCACTCTTTCTGTTTTTGAACCATAATCCTTACTGGGATATATTACAGCTACTTTGACAAAGGCATGCCTTGATGATGTGGTTGGAATATTTTAACAGTTGGGACTTGAGCCATCATGTGTGGTTGGAATATTTTAACAGTTGGGACTTGAGCCATCATAGTCAGAACAAATCAGGTTTAGGTTTACAGAACCTCCTTTCTCAGTCAATCATCTTCAAGATGCCCCTGATTTGATTTGAGGTTCAATTCAGTTTCCAATAATAGATTCAATTTGATTCAAGATTTGATTCTAAGCGAAAATGTGTGATTTGCAGTGCCCTAATATTTTCCTTTACACAAGTGGTTTTTTTTGGCACATGAATTATGCAAATAAAAAAATCTTCAAGTTCATTTCAGTTGTATGTGCATTTATGTCTAATAAAATCTGTTGAGAGGAGCTATAGGTGTTTTTGTTTAATTTCTTTAAACCTTTCATCTATACCTACCTACCATGGGGTACCTAGGAAGTGGAGCCGTGCTTGTATACTGCAGTAAACAAGGTCTGCTTTTATGGTTAAAGAGGACCCAGAACTAATGTCTGGGATGGAAGTCCTCTAAAGTGGGTATCTTTGATTGACAAAACTTGACTTCATACCTAAGCTCCAGTCATGACATAGCCAAAAATACTGAAAATGACCTTAAACATCAATAAATAAATAAATCTACACCTACAGTTGCAAAAGTTTATATTTGTCTCTTTTTACTCATTATGCATTTCAATATTTTGTAAGATGTTGAGGTCAAATTTGGCAACTGGAAGTAATTTTGTTTGGGAAGTAACATGTGATGTGTTTGGGTCATCTCAGTTTATTTCTTATTGGTATGTGTTGAGGGGGGGGGGGGGGGGGATCTGTGTGTTTCCATTTATATGGAGATTAAGAATGGTGGTTATTGTATATTGTACTGGGCTGATTTGACATGTACAAAAGGTGAAGGGTTCGCATGCACTTTCATCTCTGATATTACAGAATGGTTTCTTACATATTAGCATGGGAGCACGGTGGCTCAGTGGTAGACTATTGGACTTCTATGTTAGAGGTCCCGAGTTTGATCCCCGTTCGGGACTACCCACATTGTGTTCTTGGGTAAGGCACTTTATCCCGGTTTCCAACATGGGGGCACGATGATGCCGTGTACTAAGGCGTACTACATGTCGTTTGTGCACATGTCTTCAACCGCTGTAACCCTGCTTGAACGGAGCTTGAACAGAGTTAGAATGCTGAGGAGCTGACAGTTGCTCGTCGTTGCTCTGTGGTTCTCTCTGGGTACTCTGGCTTCCTCCACTCGTAAATTTGTCACAGTCACGATTAGCCATTGTGCATAAGTATGTGACCTTAAACCCCCAATAATAAATAAATAAACATGTTAGCATGATCACATGTTTCAGTAAAGTCCAGGTTTAATTTGTAAGGTGGATCAAAGCACCATTTTTTTATAATGTATATGTAATAGGCTTATCATAAAGGCAATGGGTTTGGCAGCATGTGTTTCCATCTCATTGTGTAGGTCTGGCGAGAAAATGATGGTATCTTGAGTACATTTCAAAAGAACATCAATTTACACTAAAGGATGTATGATATCTGTAAAGATGTATGTTGCTGTTCCAAGAAGGTTGTAAAAATTAGGACTTTGGGAGGGGTAGCCCACCCATACATATGGCAACACCACTTAGCCTTGAAAGTACTTGAGAAAGACTTCTGTACCTCAAAGATTCTTGGGTGTTCTTGGAAATGACTCTTGTTTGGGGTTCTTTTTATTTTCTGCAGTTACATCATTGAAAAATTGCAAGAATTCTCCTGATGACTGATTTGCCTAATGATTATTGAATTAGTCTTAACTCTGGCCTTCTGTTTGGTACTTCCATCCCACATTTCTCTGAAGGGAGATGAGGGATGGTGATAACGAACAGAAGATCCGAGCCAGGACTAAAGATTGAATCTGATTAATTTGACAACATTGTTGATTTTTTGGTTTTACAAGTAAAATATTATTGTTCACAAAACATTCCAGAAAATCCTCCAATAAGAACTCGAATGGTCCTTGAAAGTCCTTGAACTTACATGTAGTTGGTTGAATTGTTGTAGGTAACCTGACAACAGGTTGCAAAACATATGATACATAGCATTGTCACCAAATTTTGGTATCTTTACTTACAGCAGATCTAAAAATAATAGTTATGCATGGTACTTGTTGAAAGAATTTCACAAACATTTAATTAATTAATTTTTGTTTCGTTGTTTTATTTTTCTATTTCCTATTTCAGCCTCTGTTGAAAATCCTTGGGAGAGAGCTGTGGCAGGGAATAAAGTGCCTTATTACATTGAGTGAGTATATTTGAGTGTAAAATTCTTATTTAACTTTGAAAGGTCTGGAGATTTCTGTACATATTGCCCTGCCTTGGCAGTCTACAGTATATGGCTTTGAAGTTATTTCTAGATAAGTCATGGCTACCTTTATAGGCAGCCATTCTTTGCCTAGAAACAACTACCTGTGTCCTTAGAATGTAAAATTCCAGATTACCCAAAGACTGCATGTTAGGGCACCTGTTTTTTTTTTGCTGTAAAAAGTGTTCCATGTCGGAATTAGGTCTCAAGGGTTCTATTTTTCTCAACTGCATCATCTGAAACTCTTGATGATAAATGTATAGGGATGAACTATGACGTAGCTATGAACTGGGGGCCAATCTGACATTACATGTGAATTTCCAGTTGTCGTATTCTGATTTAGTATCAAATACCAAAGGTAGTTATGCATATTTGGGCTTTAGAATGTTAAGTTTTGTTATTTTTTATAACCTCTCATTAGATTAAGTTCTTGATGCTTGTTGGCAGCAATTGATGTCATGCTATGTTTTGTTAGCAATGCAGAAGAAATATTGTATGTGTACTCTTATAGCTGTATTAGGTGATAGATTACTATTTTTTTATTTTCTTGAAAATTCACTACTCTCATCTGTCAGATAATAGAGGTAGTCAAATAATAATTCTTGCCTGAATTTTCTATTGAATTAATAATAGTGACAGCATCATTTTCACTCTATGTCTTATCATCAGATATAATGCAATATTAATGGTCAATATTTTCCTCCACAATAATTATTAACTGGTGCTGGAAGCCCTTATTTGGACTTTATTCTGAAATGCAGGTCCTGCAAATTAAAGACTTTATTCTGTGGACATGCTTCTCGTTATCTTTGAGGTGTAATTATTTAGTCTGTATGGATTTGACTTATAATTTATGGGAGAGTACTCTTCTCATAAATTATAAGGCAAAGACATGTGAACTCTACCAGTTAATAACATTGCCATAACTATTGTTTGTTGTGGTTTAACAATACTTTCAACAGCCATATTGTGTCAAGGATTTCTATAGATATAGAAAACGGAGTATCCAGAGAGAACCACCAAGCATCAGCGAGCAACTGCGAGACTCTCCAACTTAACAATGTAGCACAAGCTATTATTTGGCCGGTGTGAGTTGTATGAAAGTGAAATGTCGGCTACTTTCAAAAAGTGAAAAACACAAGTACTATTTTATTGTTTATTTATATGTTTTTTTATTAGCTCTCCTCTGACAAAGTCAGCACAGCTCTCTTACACTGAGTTGACCATCTGACATCCATCCTTTCTGCTGTTCATCTGTCCATCATCAACATTTTGTTTGCCCAGACCATAATTTTATTACTACTTGCCACAACTTGATGAAACTTCTTGCACATGCATACCATCAGTAAACAGTGTGTCTCACTCCACACTCACATTCTATACCCCAAGGTCAAGGTCACAGTTATGTGTCTAACATTAATAATGTCATTTCTTAGTGACATTTCTTGTTCGGACCATGACTTCTTCACTACATGACATAACTTGCTGTAACTGCTTCTTACACATATATATCATGAGTAGTCGCTGTGTCAGGCTCCACATTTTTATTGTACATCCCATGGTCAAGGTCACAGTTCTTAGTGACATTTCTTTTCTGGACCATAACTTCTTCACTACATGACATAAATTAATGAAACTAACACATGTATTTCATCGGTAAAATGTGTATCATGCATCACATTTACATTCTACATACCAAGGTCAAGGTCACTGTTGAGTGTCAAATGCTGAAGATACCTGTGTCATCAACATTTTGTTTTTTCAGACCATAATTTCCTTATTGTTTGATGCAACTTCATGAAACTTCTTACACATATATATCATCAGTAGACAGTGTGTGACACAACACATTTACATTCCATACCCTTAGGTTACACTTACACATCATATGTTAATAATGCCATTTGCCAGTGACATTTTTTACTTGACCAAAGCTTCTCCACAACTTGACATAAATGGATAAA
The DNA here is from genome assembly GCA_031216915.1 of Pictodentalium vernedei. Classification (NCBI taxonomy): domain Eukaryota; kingdom Metazoa; phylum Mollusca; class Scaphopoda; order Dentaliida; family Dentaliidae; genus Pictodentalium; species Pictodentalium vernedei. Next base: position 689,442,183 of record CM062296.1, on the reverse strand, counting down.
ATTTCTTACATATATACTTGCCCAAAAAACAAAGTGTGCATTGCAGAAATTGATCAAACTCCAAAAAAATAATTTCGTAGGTGTAAAGAGTGTTAACCTGTTCATGAATAAGTTATATTGAACACAAAAACAGCTTTCCCCGTTAAAATTGCATTAACGTTAAATGACGTGCTGCACGTTTGTGAAAAGGCATGTTTTGCACGTGGAGAGTCTGAAAATTCATGCAGCAGTGTGAATCCTTGGGTATTTAAACACTAAAGTAAGGCCTTTCTATCGTTCACATTCAAACTTGCGCTGCTGTTAAAACGACTCCACATTAGCATGCCAAGATTGACAATGAATCAACGTCTTCTTGCCCTGGGTATGATTAGAGCTGGCAGAACACACAGACAGGTTGCCCAGCATTTGAACTGCCACCGTAACACTGTAGACAGGCTAGTCCATCGACATGCACAACATGATGACGTTCGAGACCGACCCCACTCTGGGAGACCCCGAGTTACCACCCCTGCACAAGATTGGTATATCCATGTCGTCCATCTCTGGAACTGGCAACAAATGGCAACGACGACAGCCAGGAACATCCCTAACCTGAGACGGATACATCTTCAAACAGTAATCAACCGGCTGAGAGAATACGGCTTACGTCCTAGAAGACCTGCAATTCGTCCGATTTTGACGTTACGTCATCGTCGTGCTCGACTGCAGTGGTGTAGACAACATCTCAGGCATCCCTTACACTGGTGGCGACATGTTTTATTCACAGATGAATGTCGTTTCCATCTTTCATCATCAGATGGCCACCAGAGAGTGTACAGACGTCGAAACGAACGCTATGCAGGTCCATGTGGCCTGGAGCGAAACCGTTATGGGGGAGGGTCTCTCATGGTGTGGGGTGGCATCACTGCCCGTAACAGAACTGAGCTGGTCATTATTGATGGCAGTCTCAATGCAGCCAGATATCGTGATGAAGTGCTTACACCTGTTGTTGTCCCATTTCTGCAACGTCACGGCCCCGGCGTCATTCTACAGCAGGACAACACCCGACCCCACGCAGCTCGTGTTATTCAACAGTATCTGCAGCAACAACAAGTGGATGTTCTTCCCTGGCCAGCAAATTCACCCGATATCTCACCCATTGAGCACATATGGGATGAAATGAAACGTCAGCTACGCCAGCTTCCCCATGCACCGTCAATGCTTGTGGAACTCCAAAGACAGCTTATCAGAATATGGAACAACATCCCACAACACTTCCATGCTAACTTGTTCGCTTCCATGAGGCGTAGATGCACAGCAGTAGTCGATGCAGACGGAGATCATACCAGATATTGAGTGTGTGACTTTTGTGTTTGACCCTTAGTGTCTTTGACTCTCCATGGCACCAAGAGTATTCGTCGTAGCACAATGAAATTTGTCGTGTTGATCACAAATTGATTCATCTGTGATTGAATAAAATTTCCATGAATGAAAATGATATATATATCTTTTGTTAGTGTTATTTTTTAGCATGCACACTTTCTTTTTTGGGAGAGTATATATATCATCAGTAGATGATGTATAGCACACAAAATTTACATTCTGTATCCCATGATCAAGGTCACAGTTGAGTGTCATATGGGAAAAATACCTTTCTTAAAGACATTTCATTGCCCAAATCATTATTTCTCTACTTCTTGCATATCTGTATGATTAGTTGTCGACACCCAAAGGTCAAGGTCACAGTTATGCTTCAAATATCAATGCTGCCATTTCTTAGTGACACTATAAGGACCATAATTTTTCTATTACTTGATATTACTTGATGAAACTCCTTAAGATATATTTTAGGTTGTTGCGTGTTGTGCATCACATTTAGCTTCTGCACCCAATGTCAAGATCACTCCTCCTCAGCATTTTGATTGTGCTGTCCATAAGGTCATTGTCACAGTTGTGTGTTGAATGCTAAAAATACCTTTCTTGGTGACATATCCCTGCCCGGACCATACATATTTACCACTGCATCAAATTTACCTTTCACACCCTATATTACATTTGAATATAAATTTATGAGTAGTTTCTGTGATTTTAATATCATCCCTTCAGACCCTGGTTGTGTAATAGGTAACCATGCCTCTTAGTTTCTCTGTCTGTCTTCTGTTTATCCTGTATTTAACTGCCCCAAAAACTAGTAACCCTGAGCAGAGTTGTATAGTCTGAGAGGCCTCCAGTTGTTTTCGGTGTTTCATCATTTTGGTTTTGACAGTTGTTAAACCATCAGAGCTTTGGTTACCTCAGTGCAGGTGAACACAGTTCAGATTGCCACAGAAAAATTTATTTTAAGGAAGCCTAGAGTAGTATATTGCTGTAGATAGCCACCAAGACCTCTCTTGAGAGTTGTTATGCCCCCAAAAATTTTTTGGAATGCATACGTGTAATGTGTTTGTCATTTCCATCTGTCCATCTGTCGGGAAGATTTCCACGTCAGCTCCATAATTCTGAAATGCTTTGTTGGATTTTGTTGAAACATAGCATACATGTTGCTTATGGGGAGACGATGTATCACGCAAAAAATTTTTGTTCAATGGAGGTCAGGATCACAGATCAAGGTCATAGTTTGGTTGCAGTCCAGGTCACTGTTAGTCTTGTTAAAGCGCAGTTTTGGACTTCTTCCAGTTCGTTAGAGTATGGGCTTGGAGTAGCTTTTGTGATCTTTTCTGATGTCACTGGAAGAACCTTATTAGGTTGGTTCCAGTCATTATTCAGAGATTATTTTTGGGCAGAAGAACTGAAAATTCTGTTATTTAGAATGCATTCTTTACTGAATCTCTATATTGTAGTAGGTTATTTAAATGTTTACAGTTCACCTAACATGAATTGAAAATGACACAAAAAGTTTTCTTGAAGAAGTGGAAAAGTTTCAAAGCTTATGACCCCTCAATGGAATGAACATGATGTGTTCTTCCAAATGAAGAGTCATAATGAATGTTTTGAAGATAAAAATAAAATTGAATGTGGTTTTGTGAAAAGCACTGTCCAGGTATTTCTGTTATGTTAAGAACTGGGCTAATGAATCAGCAGAATCAGTCTGCTTGATATGTAAAATGAGCCATTGGGAAAAAAAACTTTAAAAAAATTCATCGAACGATATGTGTTCCCTCAGTGGAATGAGCTCATCGAGCTCATTCCAATGAGAAGGTCACATGATATGGTTTTGTTGAAATTTCATAAAATATAGTAAAATAAATAATTTGATTTCTAGAACATTGGGTAGAGGGTTAAACCTCTTCTTACTCATAGCAGTTGTTGAGACCATTGATCACCTTTGAATATTGATTGACATACTTTGAAGTGTGTGAGTTTTATGAGTTTATTCTTGCAACCAGTAATGAAATATTTTTAGAACAAATCTAATGGAAAAAATAATTGGGGATAAAAGATTTTTTAAAGGATCAATGTATGCATAATTTGTGTGGAAATTATCCGTATGAAAAGCAATAATAAAAAAATAGATGTTGGATGAAATTGGAGAAAAATGGTAAAATGGAAAGATTTTTTGTGTCAGGGAGATGAGAATTATCACAATGTTGAGATGTTTTAATCTGTTTTACAGCCACAGTAACGAATCCACACACTGGGATCATCCAAAGATGACAGAACTCATGGATGCGCTGAGTAAGTATAAATTCAGTTAGCCATGGAGTAGAGAATGGAGACTGGAACTTCACTTTTGCTGGAAAGCTGCCATGATTTTGTTTTATTGATCAAGAAAAATTGATTTCATCAGTACTCATTTGTAAGTGAAAGTGACTGATAGCTCATCTTTGGAGTTATTAATTTAAGCTCAGGAGAGTTTATAGAGACTAAGTTTCTCCTCTTGGACTTTTATTACTGAACTGTAAAATTTTGTGGCTTCCAAAACCTTGTTGCTTATTGTAAGGTCTTGAGATAGCAAAAAGAAAATCCATTAAATATTAAGTGTTATATACAAATGAGATCAAGGTTTGGGGGTTTTTTTTACTAAATTATTCTTACATAGCATTTGAAAAATTACCACCCTTCTCCCTTATTTTGTTGTGTTCTCTACTGTGGAACTCATTGGAATTGGTTTAAACAATATTTATTTCCAATTATCAGAGAAGAAACTTACAACAACGAAATAATTGTGGAATCGACAGTAAGCTAATAGCTTATAAGGGTTGTTTCCACCCAATATACACTTACAGCAATAACAAATGAGATCGTAGTTATATGACTGTTTTAACCCAAACAGTTATCAAACATTTGTTTCCAATAATAATGAGCTTCCTATTGATATTATATTAAACCTTCACCTAACATGAAAAGCAGACAACACTTGCAAAAAAAATTCTTGAATAACTAATTTGTTTCATTTTTTATCTCAAAAACATAGGTTATGACCCCTCATTGGAACGAGCTCAATGAGCGACAAAAAATGAAAATATTTTGAAAATTAGTTGGCGATTTTTGAGAATAGCGCTGGCCGGTTTTGGCCGTTACTTTGGGTAAAGGGTTAAATGGAAGACATTTGACATAGCAGAGACTATGATAGCATCTGCTATGCTAATTGTCTTCTATTGAATATAATATCAATAGGCAGCTCATTATTTTTGGAAACAAATGTCTTTACTTAACTCCAAAAATAATCTAGTAAGAATAGTTATAATTTGTTATAATTTGATATTATATTGAATAGAATACATTTTACATTCCATTACATATGTCAAATGTCTTCTATTCGATATAATGTCAATAGGCAGCTCTTTATTTTTGGAAACAAATCTTACTAGATTTTTTTTCAAGTTAGGTTAAGAAAGCTTTAGTACAGAAAAATAGAAATAGTACTGATGAGCTACAATTTAATGAAGGCTCAATGATTCTCCAAGTCGAAGATGAGCAAGGACAGCCCCAGACAATTCTCTTGAGTATATATGGTCGGTGAACATGGTATTTATCTTTAAATATTGGTGATGGTAAATATGTCAGGGTATATAAGAAGATGTTATGCTAAACCCCATAATGACCAGGCATTGGAATTATTCTAGATTAATTTGAGTTTGATTTTATGGAATTATTTTCCAATTGGTGAGTGCCTGGCACTTTCCATTAAACTGTGACACGAAGAATCCATTTGAAAAAAATATTTGTGTTTTTAACCGATAAACAAGTTCTGAGCTCTGTTAAACTCAATATGATTGGTTCGCCTGTCTAAACAGGGTTTATGTATTTGAAAATGCTACTCACTAATGCAATTTAAGTAGTGAACATACTTAAATGTTGCATACTTAGAAGAAACAGGCCAAAATTGATCAGAATTGTACATAAAAACAAGAGGGTAATAATGATTTTTACAGCATTCATATAAAATGAGCTCTGTCAAACAAGATAAAATAAATAGAATAATGTCCACTTTGTCTCTAAATACAAGAAAGTGACCAAATCCCTGTTAATTGACCACTCCAGGTAATTGAATTATTTTCATTGGTAAATTGGCTATTCAGTTAACAAGGCTCCACTGTACTTGAAAAGTTAATCAACATCTAAAGGTATTCTAATTTTATATTGTTCATTCCATACCAGATTTCTGATACTCAAATCAGATTTATTATGCTCGTATCAGAATTCTGGTGCTCATATCAGATTTCTCATTCAAATTTTTACAATCCTAAGGATAGGGTATTTGGCCTTTAGTAGAATGTCAAAATTATTATATATACTGTCTGTCTGTCTGTCTGTCTGTCTGTCTGTCTGTCTGTCTGTCTGTCTGTCTGTCTGTCTGTCTGTCTGTCTGTCTGTCTGTCTGTCTGTCTGTCGGTCGGTCGGTCGGTCGGTCGGTCGGTCGGTCGGTCTGTGACCAACGAGTTTCAAAACTCAATAACTTTTGAAATACTTGATGGAATGATTTTATAATAATAAATCTTTGTCCTTCCTCTGATTTGCCTTGGTCCTCTAACAATGAAGCCTTCTACATTAACCCTGCATCTGCCTAGTCACTGATCTCTCACTATCCCCCCTAATCTCCCAACATTCTGACACAAACTGTTTTATTATTTCTCCCATTGGCACTTTCTCAATCTCCCTAACTATAAAATTGACTCTTTACCTTGCATCATCCCTCATCTACATTTCTCTCTTCCTTTCATCCCATTCTGCCATTAGTTTTTCAAGAAATCTTCTAAGCAAATATTTTGACATTCTAAAATGAAATGTTCCAGGGTCACCATAACCCCTAAGCTGCACATTTGGCATCCTCTTTCTTCGTAGAAAGCCACTAATGCAGCTTACAACACTTTTCAATAGAGCCATGATAGTAGCTTATAGCACTCAACCAGTCAAAAAAGGAGTTAAGTGTTTTTAGAAAAGCGACATTCCAATTCACTTTCACTCAGAGGCAGTGGAAGCTCATTATTAGTGGAAGGCCACAACTTTTCAAGGCTACCCTAGTTCGGCCCAGTGAAAGAAAAGTTACAATCATATATCAGTAAATGTACAGTGACATACTGTAGTTTCTCATTTAGATGAGCATGCCGCGGTGTGCACTGTCCTGTCCATTTCTTCTACTTCAATCAGCTTCCAATCCGAAGGCTAGCCTTCGGGTTTGAGAGGGGTGATATAGAAGAAATGGACCAAAGCAACCAAAGGTGGAATTCTTTTGCCAACTGTTGCTTGGATTTGCAAATAATATATTGCAGGAATGCCTGTATATTGACGTGTGTGTGTATCCATTTTAAATCATTGTGTAACCACACAACATGTCTGTGGAAAAAAGTGGTTCCACCGCCACTGCTTTCACTGTTACAAGTGTTGTAACAGACTAATCTCCCTAGATGTGAACTCATGGAAAGACCTATGGGTGATGTTTCAATTTCATTGACAATGCTATAGTATTTGTGTACAATACTGTGTTCTCACAAATGTCATTTTAATATTTTTCTCATTTCAGGTGATTTGAATAATGTTCGGTTCGCTGCCTATAGATCTGCCATGAAACTACGAATGCTCCAGAAAAAACTCTGTAGTAAGTTGAAATTCAGAACATAAATAATAGTTTACTGGTTCAATTAAGGTACAGTTGTAATTCTGAAGTTGACACAAAATAAATGTCTTCAACATTTTTATTTTTCTTTCATGAAAAAAGCATGTAACTTTTCTTCAGAATGAACTTACATACCTCTTCGAACCTCAAGTTAGCTGTGGTAAACTTTGTGGTTAGGGTCCTTTGGATAATTGATAGTTGATTCAGATTTGCAAATGATATTCAGAATTGATTGAGTTTGAATTGGTTACATCAAATCTTTCTACAAGACCTCCCATTTTGAATGACAAATGGCCATAGCACATTGCAATGTGTGCTTGTTATTTTCACTGAAACTTTTACCCAGTGCATTAACTTGTGCTGTCAAAACTGGTTGACATCCAGTTCAGTGGCAATTCAGGCTCATCAGTTGTTAAAGACACCCCAAAAAATGTTCACCCACCAGGAGAGATCTGGGTTTTAAATTTTTTTTAGTGTATTCTCCTTTTACAATGAATAAAGCATGCACTCCCCAGAAAGTGATCCTGCAAAGAAGAGTATTTGTGAAATGATGACCTGCTTTTTAAGATAACAACATTTTTTAAAATGTTTGCTACATGTATGGTAGCAGGGACCAGCCTAGGGGGGAATATAGGGAGACTTCATGTCTCCCTCCAGAAAAAATAAGGAGACTGCAGTTTCAAGTAGGGCGACTTTCTTGGCAAGTGGGGAAAATTAAGAATATTTATGTATACCTCCTGCTGCCCCTTCATATTTTCAGCTCGTGGTCCTCCATTAATGCCTGATTTATCCAGGTCCAGTTGTCTATGATGCATCTATGCCAGGTTAAAAAATCACAAAGTAACTAGACTTTATGATTCTGGAGAATCATGGTGTTTCCCGATGAGATTCCATGATTTTTCATAACCCCACAGTGTCTGATGAATTGTTTTTAACTGTCTCACTGAAGTTCCTTCATTGATGTTAAGAGAAATGTGAGTATAGTAGTCTCAGATGACTCAGTTTGATAAACAAATTGTTTAGCTAAAAACCATCATTAATGGTGGAGTGGGTTAATGTCAATATCGTCGTCCAACAAGTCAATGACCGACAAAAGGAGTTATGTTTGTTTGACACATACCCACTGAGTGCTGTGTCTATTTGAAAATGGTCCATTTTATCTCAAATGTATCTAAAATATTGATGTGTGGCAAATTGTAGAGGATTAACAAGTGCTAACAGGAATATTTATTCATGGAACTTGTAATGTCACACCAAGAACTGCGAATGGCCATTTTTTCTTTAAAATCTGCAAGATGTTTTCAGAGAAATCCTGGGAGAAGATGAATTTTAAGCTTTTCATGGGTATCATTGTTTATCCAGCCCAAAACAGGTTAAGTGTTGTTTTTTGAATACTCTTATTACTTCCAAAAATAATTCTCAGTGAATTCTACTTCCACTTATTTTGATCTCTCCTCTCAACTTCGGGTGCTGTGGGTACGCAAACACAGCCCATTTTATCAACATTTTGATGTTGAGAACCTGCATAGGGTTAACAAATGCTTACAGGAATATTTTGTACATGCAACTTGTAATGTCACACTAAGATCTGAGAATGGCCATTTTTTCTTGAAAATCTACGAGATGTTTTTAGAGAAATCCTCGGATAACATGAATTTTTAATCTTTTGAGGGGTATCACTCTGTAACCAGCCCTAACCGGGTTAATGCTTGGTTTTGTGAATACCTTCATTACTTACAAAAATGATCGTCGGTGAATTCCACTTCCCTTGAAAGAGGTTATGTTTATCTCGCAGGTACACATTTGGTGTAATGGTTGCCCAAGAACAGCCCATTTTCAACAAATGTCTATGCTTGGCAGCCTCTGGAGGGTTAACAAATGCTTACCGAAATATTTTGTCCATACAACTTGTAATATCACTCCAAGACCTGCGAATGGTAAATTTTTCTTGAAATTTTTTTTTGAGAAATCAACAGAAAACTGGAATTTGAAGCTTTTAAGGGGTATATCTCCTTAACTAGTCAAAAATGGGTTAAGACCTCGATTTTTGAATACACTTACTACTTACAAAAATGTTTCCCTGTCAGTTTTGCATCCGGTAAAAGAAGTTATGTTTCTCTGTTGCATTCCCACTTGATGTTGTTGGTGTCCAAAAACAGACTGTTTTTTCAAAATTTTGACATTTAGCAGCCCATGGAGGGTTAACAAATGCTTACCGGAATAAGTTATTCAATCAACTGGTAATCTTACACCAAGACCTATCAATGGCCATTTTCTCTTGAAGACCCTACCTGATGTTTGTAAAGAAATCCAGGGAAAACATAAATTTTTAAGCTTTTGATGGGTATCACTATTAACAACCACAAAAGGGGTTAATGCTTGTTTTTTTTTAATACCCTTATTACTTACAAAAATGGTCCTTGGTGAAAGGAGATTATGTTTATTTCTCAGGTACACGTTGGGTGCTGTGCGTGTCCGAAAACAGCCCATTTCAACAAAATTACGATGCTTGGCTGCCTGTAGAGGGTTAATAAATGCTCACCAGAATATTTTGTCCATGTAACTTGTATTGTCACACAAAGACCTGCGAGTAGTCAATTTTTCTTGAAAACCTACAGGATGTTTTTAGAGAAATCCACAGAAAATGGGAATTTTAAGATTTTAAAGGATCTCTCTCTTTAGCCTGCCCAAAATGGGTTAAGACATCGATTTTTGAATACCCTTACTACTTACAAAAATGTTTCCGTATAGATTGTGTACTCAATAAAATAAGATAAGGCACTTTTCTTTGTGGCGTACCCATTGGAAGCTGTTGGCATCCAAACACAGCCCATTTTTTCACAATTTTGACTTTTAGCAGCCCGTGGAGGGTTAACAAATGCTCACCGCAGTATTTTGTCCATGCAGCTTCTATTGTCATATCAAGGCCTGGGAGTGACAAATTTTTCTTGGAAATCTACAAGACTTGTTTAGAGAAATCCACGGAAGACATGAATTTTTTAGCTTTATGGGGGTATTGCTGTTTAACCAGCCTAAAACAGGTTAACACTTGGTTTTTTTAACACCGTTATTACTTACGAAAATGATCCTCGCTGAATTCCACTTCCAATAAAGGGAGTTATGTTTATCTCTCGTGTATTGTTTGGGTGCTTTGGGGGCCTGAAACCGGCCCATTTCATCGAATTTTCAATGTTTGGCAGCCTGTGGAGGATTACCATATGCATCGCTTGATATGTTGTGTGTAAAAAGGTCGTGTCACAGACAGGTCTAATAATGATGAATGTTTAAAAAAAATCTACAAGATGTGTTTCGAGAAAGTGCCTATAAACCCCAATTTTGGCAGGTTTTTTTTGCCAATTTTGAAAAAATAAGGGTTAAATCGAAAATTCCGCTTCATTTCTGACCGTTTATGAGTGTGCAAAATTTCATGAAAATCGGTTCGAAAATGGCTTCTGAATCGTATGGACAAAATGTGTGGAAAAAAAAAAAATAAATAAAAAAATAATCCATAGAATAACAAGAGTCTTTTCCAGAGGGAAAAGCCTAATTATTGATTGAAAATCTCACACTGCTACCCTCTCTTTCATGACCCCTCCCCTCTTCTTCGTGTCAGTCCCCCAGCACCCTGCCTTTCACCAATGTTGCTGAGCTAATAATTAATAAGTCTGAAAGTGTGATCAGGAAAAGATGTGAAAAGGTTGCTTGGAAAGTACTTTTTCATGATCCTTCATATGCACACTTGTGCCCTATACAAAGCTTTTCTTGTCATCACTAAAACTTTTTTTTCTTGTGTTTGAATTCCATTCGTGTTTTTCTGGGAAGAGATGGCCCAACAGTTAACAGTCGTCAGCAATATGAAATAAAAATACAGTGTTATAAAATACATCTGTTGTGTATACATTTTCAGCATCCAAAGCGACATAACCTACTTTCAAACTGTGTTATTTTGTAGAGTCGTGCAATTCAGCTATTTTCGTTTCGAGACTTGAAGCTGAGACAGAAACGCAACAAAATAGAAATAAAAAATCTGCAAAAAGTGACAATGGACAATTGATTCTTCTGTGATTTAAAAAAAATTGGTCGCTTATTTGACGATTGAAAAATGTCCATTTACCACTCTCAAGCACATTCGATTCTTGAAAATAATCGTTTTTATGTAAACCTCGGATCACTCAGTTCAGCCTTTCCTCATTTTGTCCAATTTTTAGAGGGCGACTTGTAATCGCCCCAACTATTTTTCTAGGTGACTTTGGGCTTAGAAGGGCGATATAATCACTCTAGTCGCCCTCATGGCTGGTCCCTGACTGGTAGAGTATTTGGGCTTTATTCTGAAGTACAGCTGCTATAACTTAACTCTTTACCTAACATGGAAAGCAGATGACACTTGCAATAAAAATCCTTCAATAACTCATTTTTTTCATTTTTTGTCTCAAAAACATAGGTTATGACCCCTCATTGGAATGAGCTCAATGAGCTTGTTCCAACGAGGGGGTCATAACCTATGTTTTTGAGACAAAAAATGAAAAAATAATGAAACTGAATTGGCGATTTTTTAGAATAGCGCTGGCCAGTTTTGGCCGTTACGTTGGTTACAGGCTGTAAAGTCTTCGGATGTGCTTCAATTTATCTTTAAAGAGGATTTATTTGGTCTGTTTGGATTTGCCTTTGGATGTATGGGAGACTACCTACAGCACTCTCCCATCACTTGTAATACGACAGAGACATGTGAACTAATTTTGATGACCAGAAATAATTTTGCACTGTACCAGTTCAGCTTGTTCCTGCCATATATTTAGAATTGCAGCAGTTACCTGATTTTCTAATGAAGCTTGTTTTTACAGACTACACTCTGAATTATGCAAAGTATTACGCCTTTACCCAATGTAATGGCCAAAACCCGCCAGCGCTGTTCACAAAAATCGCCATTCAATTTTCATTATTTTTTTTTGTGTCATAAAAACATAGCTTATGAAGCCTCATTGTAACGAGCTTGTTGAGTTCATTCCAATAAGGGGTCATAAGCTATGTTTTGACGCAAGAAAAAATGCAAAATTAGTTATTCAAGAATTTTGTTTGCAGATGTCGCCTGCTTTTCGTGTAAGGTAAAGGGTTGATATTTTCCTGTTCACCAGTTGTTTTTCAGATGCAAACATCAGTTTTCTGCCATACAATAAAACAACTCCAATGTTATATTTGTGGATGACTTTACATTTCCAAAAGGTTGCAAAAATATAACTAATGCTCAGTTATCACCCTCGTTATTGAAAATCTACCTCACCACTCTTTGTTTTACCTGAAAATCTCTTCACTGATCCTATTTTGCACTTAAATTTAACCAACTATATCATGTTTGACAGAGCTCACTGAGCTCTGTTAACCCTTTACCCAACGAATCAGACACATCCGCCTGCGTAATATGCAAATTCAGCAGCTGAAAAAAATACTATTTTTAAAAAAAAACATATCATGTGAACACTCTTTGAACGAGCTTGTCAAGCTCGTTCCAATGAGGGGGTCACTTGATATGGTTTTGTTGACATTTTTTGAAAAATTAAAAAAAATGATATTTAAAATAATAAATTTTAATAATTAATTAATTAATAAATCTGCGTTAGATAAAGGGTTAAACAAGATATGTTTGGTCACATTTGAAACTGCAGTGTGGGAAATATTCACTGCTGAAAATATTTGTTTTTCCAGAGAATAATGTAAGGAGTTAAATAGTAATTCCAACTATTTTCCAGACTGTTTTTTAGATTTATAAAAAAAACCTCTCTCATCATAAAATTGAGGGAAAATTGCCTAAGAAACAGGAAATTTGTTGCAATAGGCTGAAATACTAACATATTTCATTTGTCTTTATTGAAAAAAAAAGTAAAAACCACCTCTCATACATTTAATTTTTACTTACAGTGGATTTAATTGAAATGAAGATGGCAACAGATTCATTTGAGCACCACGATTTACGTGGAAAGAATGATAAGTTGATGGATGTCATTGAGATAATTGACTGTGTATCTACAATGTATGAAGAGATTGGTCAGGAACATCCATCTCTGGTGAAAAATGTTCCTGTCTGTGTGGATCTTGTACTTAACTGGTTGTTGAATGTTTATGATTTGTAAGTATTGATGGTTTAATGTATTTTATGATGGTGTACTCACCTTAGTTCATCAGGGCATGGTGGTGATGTGTACCAAGTTGTATTGCCTATCGTTGGTCAAACTGTCAAACTCCAAACAATTTACCATTCTTTTATGACAAATTTGACATGCAATTGCAATGGGCTATGAAGTAAAACCCTTTTAATTGAATAAAAAACGGAAGTAAGCTATTTCAAAATTTATTTGACAGCCAAAATATTTTTACCTTTAAACTTCCAGTGTTAAAATCAAGCTTAAATTAAAACATTGTCACTTGTTTGACAAAGCTCTGACAAACAAGATAAAAAAGAATAAATACTCAATTTATCACCACACCAGAGAATATCAACCATATTCTTGTTAACTGAATATTCTGGATAATTTTATTCCTGGCAAAGTTATTATTTAGTTAACAGGGTTCTGGTGTAATGTTATTATTCCTGAATAAATAGAAGACTCTTCAAAAAATAAATCTTCTGAAATAAATTTGTCGTTTTTCTAAAACTCTGCTTTTATACATAGTTCTTAACATGCTTTTTCGAAGATAAAAGTTAAACCTAATTAAAATATTTATGCTAATCTCATGCACAGTTCTGTATGAATTTTGCAGGTTTTTCCGATAGAGGGACAAATCAATTTTTTTCAAGCCACAGGAATTTATCTAACTTTACAATTATATTAATCTACTGTTCTATTCTTTTCAATATTTTATAAATATTATATGTTAATGCTTTCAGGAAAGAAATTATTGAAAGCACTAAAATTAATCATCTAGTTTCACCATTGTATTATGATCTGTGCTAAATTTTTCCAGAGTTTATTAATATTATATATTATTTCAGGACAAGAACTGGTAAAGTGCGAGTACTTTCATTCAAAATTGGAATCATTCTTATGTGTAAAGCTCATGTAGATGATAAATATAAATGTAAGTAAAATAAAATTAATTATAGATTAGTCTGTTTCCTGTGGGTATGAAAAAATACTCTAACAACAGAGAGTTTCATAGTAAGCTGATGAATTACATAATATTCTTTAACTGGGACAGTGCTTGTTGTTTGTTTATTTGGGTTTAATGACACTTTCAGCATCCAGGATCATAATGTGTACAACAGTTTTAGGGGTGGAGAAAGCCAGAGAACCTGGAAAGATCCACTGAGCCGCGGCAGGAGAACTGTTGCACTTTCTGACATGGTAATCTAAGACAATAGAGTTAGTAGTGGTTGAAGGCAAGTGCACCATCGACATGCAGTTTGCCTCAGTGCACAGTGTCACTGCACTCTACCAGTATGAGGACATTTAGGATTAAATCCTTGCATGCTGCTGGCAGATATTTCTGCCCAGGACATGATATCTCTTGCCACTAAAATATGTATCATTTGGGCACATTTAATCAAATCACCCACCCCCACCCCCTGGAAATTGAATAGACTATTGGACCAATGATTTCTTGAGTTAAATTTAGATGAATTTTCCATCAAATCTGATCATGGCTGCTAAATAGCAGCCTTGTTTAGATTGGATGAAACATATTTTGAAAATACTCAGTGGGTTAAGAGTTAAGTGTCTTTCCAGAGGCATCAAACTTTTGGTTTAAAGTCCCTTGCTCTAACCCATGAGCCACCAACTACCTGAGTGCTAGATTAATTTTCATTGTTAGAATTGTTTTATATGAGTTTGCCATATTAGAATTTATTGGAGTGTGCATAAAGGCACTCTCCAATAAATTATGATAAGACAAAATCAAACAAACAAAAATATGAATCATTTCTATGGAATGTGAAGCCTTTTAATTCCATCATCAACATTTCTCAACAGAGCCCAAATATTAAGTTCTGACACTCAACCAGTTAATGAACATTGCCAGTCATTTTTATGCAGTCTTTTTAGTCAGATTTCTTGCACATTTTCATGAGTTGCACGTGCTTGTCAAAATATTTCTTAATTTTTTGTGGGCAAAATCCAATATATGGCTTTTTTTACATCACTTTAGAAGGAACACTAAAATTTTTAATATTTTATATGACAAAAAAAAAATAAATAAGAAGTTTCAAAACAGTCCTCTTAGACAGTCACTTTTTATTCTGTGATAAAAGGAAATTTTTAAAAGAAATTATTTTTGATATGAATACCAAATTATTTTGACAAGAAAATCCATTTTTGAACACAAGTTATGGCAACTATTACAATAGCCATAACCTGATTAATGAAGGATCCCATTCACAATACTGCTGCCATGGACTACTCGTAATCCATGCTTGGACAGCGATATCCACAGCTGAAAATCATCATTAGCAAAATTATAATTAATGAAGCACCGGGTTGGACCACGTGCTTAATTAATTAAATTTTTGAGGATTATTCTTATAATTAGTGTTCTGAATCTGTAATGCGTCCGTGGAAATATGGCCCACCCATAAAAAGTGACAAGTCCACAGTGGCCATACTGTGAAGGGGGTATATTTTATTAACAAGTCAAACATCTTGCCTATACTAGTTAACCATTTACCCTATGCACACAATATCAAAACTTGATATTTCAATTATTTTTATTTCAAATTTTACAAAAAATTTCAACAAAACCATATCATGTGACTCCTCATTGGAATGAGCTTGACAAGCTTGTTCCAATGAGGGGTCTCATGATATGTTTTCATAGAAATTATTTAAACATTTGTTTTCTACAACTGCTCGATTTATAAATTATGTGGGCGGATGTGGTCATTTTTGTTAGGTAAAGGGTTAACTCTAGCTGGCTATCATACCTCAAGAATAGACAGCAGCGTGTATCAATAAACGGTAATCTGTCAAAAGACTTCCATCTTGAATGTGGAGTCCCACAGGGTAGTTGCCTTGGTCCTGTTCTGTTTCTATTCTATATTTCAAAAATGTTCACCATCATTGAATCTCACCTGCCTGACGTCCATGGTTATGCGGATGACACACAGGTCTATTTATCTTTTCGACCATCAATTAAGGATCAAACTAAAGCTCTAGAAACTATTGAATCATGTATTTCGGACATTCGCACATGGATGGTTTCAAACAAATTAATGATAAATGATGATAAGACTGAATTCCTAATAATTGGTTCATGACAACAACTCACTAAAGTTGACATCAATTCAGTGAAGGTAGGAGATTCCACCATCAGTGCAAGTAACAGTGTACATGCTTTCTTCGACTCTACCATGTCTATGGACAGACATGTTACAAATATGTGCAATAAGGCTTTCAGAGGTCTATACAAAGTTAAACAGATAAGACAGTCCTCAGCAAAGACTCAACAAAAACCCTAGTTCATGCCTTTGTAACTTCACATTTGGATTATTGTAATGACTTACTGTCCAACCTTCCACAATATCAGTACTCTCACCTGCAGATGGTACTAAATGCATCAGCCCGAGTGGTATGTAGAGTATCACAATCTCAACATATCACTCCTGTTCTGAGGGATATGCACTGGCTGCCAGTCAAGTACAGAATATTTTTCAAAACTTTATTATTAGTGTTTAAGACACAAAACAGCACGTCACCAGCCTACTTAGAAGAACTCCTTAATACCAAGAATGTGTGTCAATACAACCTGAGGTCCGATGGTAAAATGCTACTACATGTTCCAAAACATAGGTGTAAGACATTTGGAGATAGGTCATTCTCATTTGCTGGCCCTCATTTGTGGAATAATTTACCAGAGCACCTAAAAAGACTGTCAAATGTCAACCTTTTCAAGAAAGATCTCAAAACATACCTGTTTCAAAAAGCCTGTAAGTGATGTTCTGGACTGTAAGATACTGTATATATTCCGTTTGTATATTTGCATGAGCTCAGTAACATGTACAGCGCCTTAGAATATGGTTCTATATCTTCTGAACTATAATTTTGGCGCTATATAAATGTGTATATTGTTATTATTATTAACAGTATTTTTATTCTGTTTAGGAAAAACTGACTGCAGCAGGCAAAGGGTTAATAAACAAAATATCCTCAATCAAAAGATATCAATTGAAAAACAAAAAAAATTCAGTTTATTTGTTAAAGCATATGTTTTGAAAAAGACTGGTGATGAATGAGGTATAAATATAATGTTTTTGATGGGGATGGAATTTAAAAATTTCTTTGCACAGATTGGGATGTTGCAATCATTTTGTGAGATTCATTATTGTTATGATTGGTGACAGTCAAAGTTTCTTTACCCATTTCCTGATACAGCTAACCTGGTACCTTATACAGTTGAATGCTCCTTATTGAATATATATTTATTATCCCCCCCCCCCCCCTGCAAGGGAGGGATACAGCGTAGAGCTCCGTCCATCTGATCGTCCATCTGAACTTTGTTTATGGCATAAATTGAACAATAGTTAACAGATTTCAATTCTTTATGGTTTATGTCTCTATAGCAAGAATGACTACATCAGGTCGATGAACACTGATATCTCTTGAAAATTATGGGAGTTATTGCCCCTTGTTTTAAAATATTCTGTAAATCTTGTTTATGGCATAACTTGAACAATAGATAACAGATTTCAATTATTTTGGTATATGTTTCTATAGCAACAATGTCTATGCCAAGTTCGTTGACCAGCGATAAATAAAAAATATTGTGAAATGCTTGTTTACGGTATAACTTGAACAATAGTTAACAAATTTCAATTCTTTTCAGTAAATGTCTCTATAGCAACAATGTCTACGTCAAGTTCGATGACTAACAATATCCGATGAAAATTATTGGAGTTATTGCCCTTTGTTTAATAAAAAAATATAGTGTAATGCTTGATTATGGTGTAACTCTAACAATAAAAAATGGATTTAATTTCTTAACAGTATATGTCTCTATAGCAACAACATCTTCGTCAAGCTCAATGACCCCCACACACCCCCCCCCCCCCCCCCTCCTTATGGATATAGGTAATAAACACAGTTTATGAGTCCCATTGAAATGTGCTCCCTGTGCTCATTTCCTTGATATCAGTCATAACCTATGTTCTCGGAAGCAAAATTAAAAAAATTATGAAATTTCAAAGGCATTTTTTGTGCATAGCACATGGTAGATTTTGCTAATTTCTTAGAAGAGTTAGTAAATATGAATCAGAACATCTTTTTTCAACTTTCCAGTTTTATTCCGCCTTATTGCTGATACAAATGGCTTTGCTGACCAAAGAAAACTTGGATTGCTACTTCATGACTGTATGCAGATTCCAAGACAGCTTGGTGAAATTGCTTCATTTGGTGGGAGCAATATTGAACCAAGTGTTCGAAGCTGCTTTGAAAAGGTAATTATTTGCGGTTAAGGTTTGCTTATTTAACCCCTCCTGAACATAAGCTTTATTTTGTATATTTCCTGACAGACTGTAATCTAGTGATTTGATTGGTTGACAGGTATGTAAATAATACCCTCACCCACTTGAAATATTTACACATTGGTTTAGCCTGGTGTCAAAATGTGAATATGCAGACAATGTGATATTTTTTTTTTTTCGAAGCTCATTAAAATAGTTTATGATAATGGCTTATATATTACAACTAGCACTGTTCATTGAAAAAAAATAATACCTTTAATTTTGTGTTATTCATGACAAAAATTAGGTCATTGATGGAACTATATTTTAATGTGGAGTTATCAGTTATTCTTTTTCTCTTTCAAAATGCCTTTTGGACAGTATTTATTGGTTTTCTTCTATTGTTTTGTCACATTGTAAAAAGACTGAGCATCTATTTATACATCTTCGATGGCAAGGTACTCGCTGATTATTCCGAAGAGCATATTATTAACCTGTTCATTTATCTTTGATACATCTCATCATGTATATAACTATCGATATTATCCATTATATTTTTTTTGGCAGAGCACAGAGAGATCTGTCAAACAAAATAGGATAGGTTATTTTTTTGCTCTGCAGAATAGAAATTTGTCTTCAATGTGAAGGAACTTAGTGGGAAAATAAATTTGTTATCCACATATATTCCAGGGTGTATGGAAATTTACACTGGTTTAAAAACTGATACACCCTTCAGCTACACCTCAGGGTGTATCAGTATTCAATCCATTGTAAATTTCCAGACACCCTGGAATATGTGTGGATAACTTATAGTATTGATTATTTATTATTGTTTGACATTCTAGACTCAAATTTACAAATACATTAAAAAATTTGTATTTTTATTATAGCCCCACTTTCGAAGAAAATGGGGGTATACTGGATTACATTCATCCGTCTGTCTGTCCGTCCGTCCGTCCGTCCATCCGTCCATCTGTCTGTGCATCCGTGTGCGAGTCCATCCAAAAGTATTCATAACTTAAATTATTATTTTTTATAATATTTGTTGATCATAGGTATGCCCACACTAGTTATTTTTTTTTTTATTATTTTTTTTTTTTTTATTAATTGTTCACTTAGAAATTGTGTCCATCCGAGCCAAATTTTGTCTGTTCAGCCTGTACCTCGGGTATCGAATGTTCTATTGCAATGAAATTTGCCATGAACACTGCTTATGATATAGGCTTTAAAAAAAGGATTCAACAGTATTTCTCACATTCTCCTTTTTTAGAGTTATCTCCCTTTTTTTACTTAGAAATTGTAGGAAATAGACATTATTTGTCTGTTCAGCCTGTATCTCAGGTATGGGTTATCGGATTTTGGTGAAATATGGCATGCAGTTTGCCTATGACAAAGGCTTCTGCCTCATTGCATACAACTTCCAAATGCCAAACAATTTACCATACCTTTTGACTTAGAAATTGTTGGAAATTGTTGAAAACTTTTGAAGAAAATGGGATGGGGGGGGGGGGGGGTACATACTGGATTGGGGTTATCAGATTTCAGTGAAATATGGCATGCAGTTTGCCTATGACAAAGGCTTCTGCTTCATTGCATAAAACTTCCAAACACCAAACAATTTACCATACCTTTTGACTTAGAAATTGTTGAAAACTTTTGAAGAAAATGGAAGTGGGGGGGGGGGGGTATACTGGATTGTGTCCATTCATCTGTGCATCTGTCCATCAGTCCATATGAGAATATTCATAAATGATATTTGTTGGTCATAGGTATGCCCACACTAGGCAGTACACCACATGGGGGTATGCACCGGACGAAAGTCCAGCTCTTGTTTACATTTCTGTACTTCCATTACTAGGGAGCGAAGTGGCTCAGTGGTAGACTGTTGGACTTCTATGCTAGAGGTCCCGAGTTCAATCCCCATCCAGGGTGACCCTTAATGTGTCCTTGGGCAAGGCACTTTATCCCAGGTGTCTACATGGGGGCACAATGACACCGTGTACTAAGGCGTACTGCACGTCAATGGTGTACAAGTCCTCAACCGCTGTAACCCTGCTTGAATAGAGCTTGAACAGAGTTAGAATGTTGAGGAGTTGACAGTTGCTCGTTGATGCTCGGTGGTTCTCTCCGGGTACTCCGGCTTCCTCCACCCGTGAAACTGTCATGGTCACGATTAGCCATCGTGCATAAGTACAAATAAATAAGTAAATAAATAATAACTTCCATTACTTTTTTTTTTAAAGTAAATTTTATAGTGAACCACACGAAGTGGTTACTCTGTTTCCCATGTCCTCTTACATGAACATTTTCATTGTATTTGCAACCTGTATTTTCATTCATAAACGATACAGTATTAGGAAAATACAGTATTAGGAAAAGTAAACTACTTGTTATTTGAGTTCCAACGTTCTAAACTTTTCTGAAACTCATGATTAGCTGTAGTTACCACACTTTGTCTCGTGCATGAATCCATTGTGAACATGGTTTTTGTGACTTTTTCTCCAAAACTTCTGGACCAGTTTCAGTGAATGTGTTTGTTGTGACATTGCTTTTTGATGTTCTTCACATAAAGTTGCTAAGCACAATGGGCAAGGGTTGGGCCCAAATCCTCAAATCGAAAATAAAATTTGTTCTCATAAACTGATGTATGCAGTTAGTTGATATTCAGTATTTATCCTCCTTCTTTTGTGTAGAAAACTTGAGGATAAAGTTTGTTTTGTTGAAAGGAAGTTCTAGAGGTAATATTTGAGGCCATGCTCAGGTGTTCAATTTTCACAACCCGTGAGTTGAATTGAATGAATGTTAAAGCCCAATGTAGGTAGACTTGTGCTTGATCTCTGTAGAAAAAATTGCTGGCGCACCACTAAAATCCACACAGGCTAAAATAGAACAAAATGTGAATTTATTTCTTCCTGAACTGCACAACACAATTAATTGTTGGTATTTGATATTAAGCATCCTCAGGAGGAGTTGAATCAGATGTGTAAAAAAAAATTAGATTAGATTTATTATGGGGTCCCACATTTTAACTCTCTGCACACTGATGTTGAAATATCAAAATTTCAACCTGTCAATTTTTCCCATCATGCAACTAGGTATTTAACCACTTAATTCTCGGTTTTACATCTCATTAACCTCCGGTAAACCAGATTGAATTGGTTAACCCTTTACCCAATGTAATGGAAAAAACTGGCCAGCACTATTCTCAAATATTGCCAATTAATTTTCATTATATTTTCATTTTTTGTCTCAAAAACATAGGTTATGGCCAATCTTTGGAATGAGCTTGTTCCAATGAGAGGTCATAACCTATGTTTTTGAGACAAAAAATTAAAAAAATTAGTTATTCAAGAATTTTGTTTGCAAGTGTTGTCTGCTTTTCATGTTAGGTAAAGGGTTAAATTCCTAGTTGCATTACCGGAGAAATATACACTTAAAATTTTGACATCAGTGTACAGTGGGTTAACATAATGAGCTATGGCAAAAACATATGAAAATTTTTTTCCCATAAACTTCCAGTCCAAATGCTTCCACATTTGACATCATTTGAAAGGATGTTTTACTGATTTTTATATTTTTACTTGCGTCGCCAGTGGCAGAGCAGGTCTAGTAACCACGCGACTTTGTCTGTCAGTCTGTCCGTCAGTCCGTCGGAAACACTTTTTCCGTCAAAGTTTTCTTGGCTTCTATAAAAGGGAATGATTTTATATTTGGTCTGCTGCTTCATAATGATGAGTTGTATCGTGTAAGCAATTTTCAGATCTGCCGTGCAGCCACTTCCTGTTTGCCGATACTTTGAAATTTTACTGTACCCACTGAACATTGAAATTTTCCGTCAAGGTTTTCTCGGCTTCTATGCAAGGGATTGATTTTATATTTGGTCTGCTGCTTCATAATGATGAGTTGTATCGTGTAAGCAATTTTCAGATCTGCCGTGCAGCCACTTCCTGTTTGCCGATACTTTGAAATTTTACTGTACCCACTGAACATTGAAATTTTCCGTCAAACTTTTCTCGGCTTCTATGCAAGGGATTGATTTTATATTTCATCTGGAGCCTGATAATGATCAGTTGTATTGTGTATGCAATTTTCAGATCTGCCATGCAGCCACTTCCTGTTTGCCGATTCAATTGCATGCAGCGATGCAGGTCCAGACCCGGTATTGGTCTTGGCTTGTTTCAACTCAGGCTCCTGGGGTAATATTTAGGGGAGTCATGAGGCCCTCCGAACACTGTGGGTAATGGGGAAAACAATAGAAAAAATTCTTCTCCGAAACTGCTTGTCCAAATGCTTCCACATTTGACATATACAGTATGATTTACAAGTTTGTTAAAAACAAGTCCCTGGGATAATATTTACCCTTAAAGGCCTATTTCCAAGTTTGGTAAATTTTTACTGTATTAGAACAGGTGCTCCAACTTGCTGTGTTTGGGTAAACTTGCACTCTAAGTACTTTGGCTGTTGTTTTTAGGCAAATCTTGGCTGCCTTTTTAAGCAGCGAAGACTTGCATAGACACAACTGCAAAGTCACATAGCATTAAATGTAACAGTGTGGCAAAAATGTATGAAAGATCTCCAGGCCTTTAAGGGTTAAGCGTGACACAAGGCTCTCAGAAAACTGTGGGTAATACAGAATAGATTAAAAATAAATCTAAAAAATCGCTCTGGTCCAAATTCACTATTAGCTCATACCATCTTTAAAATGAAGCTTTAAAAGTTTGTTCGTCAAGTAATTGCATTAATAGGCATGGTTCAGTATAGTTTCACTAGGCGATTGGTGTCGAAGGAAATTATCTCATCCTGGGTTCCAACCCCTGCTATGCCATTTTAAAAGTTTGTTCAAATCAAGCTCCTGATGGCATATTTAAGGATGTAATGGCATCCCAGATTATAAAGCTGTGGATCATGGTAGCACTGTGTACTAAGGCATACTGCATTTCAGTGGTGAACTTGCCTTTAACCAATGCTAGCTCTACTTGTGCTTGGTTATTAAGTTGGAGAGTCTGACAGTTGCTCCCACTGCTTGATGAAACTCTGTAGATACTCCAGCATTCTCCAACCTTTAAAACTGTCTGACCGTATGTGACCTTGACCGTTGAAAGAGCCATTAACCCTTAAGGGCCTAACTCCAACTTTGATCACATATTTTGCAACAGAACAGGTGCCCCTATATGCAGTCTTTGGGGTAAATCACAAGTTACATTCTATGCCCCTTGGTAGCTGTTTTTAGGCAAGACTTGGCTGCCTGTATAGGCAGCCAAGACTTGCCAGAAAATGGCAGCAAAGCCACAGGATGTATACTGTCAAAATGTAGTGACAACATATAAAAATCTGTAGGCCCTTAAGGGTTAAACACCAATGAACATAAACAAACAGACAAACAATGCTGTGGGTAATTGGAAAACATGAGAAAAATCTTCTTCCTTCCAAAACATTGCGCCAAATACTTATACGTTTTATTTATAACATCTTTTGAGGATGTTTTACAATTGTGTACAAATGAGGCCTGTGCATTGATCATGGGGGTTGTTATGGGGCCTCAAGTTTCAACACTGTGTAATATGGAAAACATTGCAACAATTTAATTTTCTTCTCTCAAACTTAAGCTCACAACGCTTTGATATTTGGCATAGGAGATCCTGTTAAATGGCTTTTACATGTTTGTTTAAATCAAGCTTCTGGTATAATATATACAGGTGTAAGTAGGTCCGAATTTTTATAATGTGGTAATTAAGATTTTATTCACAGTTCTAGAATGTCAGGATAAAATAGGTTCACATACATTTGTTTCAAATTTCTATTTCAAGGCAAATGGAAGGCCAGAGATACAAGTACAGCACTTCCTAGAATGGTTGAAGCTGGAACCACAATCCCTGGTCTGGTTACCAGTCATGCACAGGCTTGCTGCTGCTGAAAATGCCAAGCATCAAGCTAAATGTAATATGTGTAAAGAATTCCCGATCGTAGGCTTTAGGTGAGTAGGCCTATTCTGTCTGATTTGTCAAAGTGATATCATAATATGATCTTTAATTCCACCTTTTACTCATATTTAGAGTATGTTTCAGTGAGCTGTCCAGTTTACCTGGTTTACTGTGCTCATGCACTGACATACGGAATAATAACCAGGTCGTTTCATTGAGCAGTTTATATTCTGGTTTATCTTTCTGGATTACACCATCTAAACCTCCTTGAGAGCAGGGTATCAGGTTTATCATTCAATTCTTGACATGCACAGTGGAGTGCACATAAAAGTTCTCGACTCGCACACCAACAATAAAAAGATATTCTGATTTCGAGTATCAAAAAAGAAATAAACAATACCAGGTACATGAAAAATGCAGTAACTAAAGAGAGAGAAAAGCAATAAGAAGTTAATAACATTTATATAGACCATAAAAGCAGCTGTTCAAAATTATTGTTTTTCTTTCAGAAAAATTGTCTTACAACTTTCAAAAGACCCTTTTTTGCCATTTTATTTCTATGATGGTAGTAACGCAATTTCTGGCACCATCATTGGAAAGTTTTTTGTGAGGGGCGTTCTGATGGTGGTTTTCTCAGATTGTTTAAAAAATGAAAGCAGGGATATGTTTCTCACACTTTGGATATCCCTCCTCCTAACAATACGCCCATACTCCACATTTCATTGGTGACATGAAACCAGTTCTTATGTGGAATAGTATTCTCATTAAATGTAATGTTCACTTGGTATTTTTAAATCAATGTTTAGATTTACATGGCATAGTAAACCAAGTAAACCGGAATAGCTCACTAAAACTTCTCAATTTAGATATGCTTATTTCACCAAACTTCACAAATTGATCTGTAATTTATATTTGAATATATCTGAAAAAAAAAACAACTTCAAAAAGAATAAAACTCCTGTTAAATGAATAAAAAAATTGTGCAATAGGCCGTAGAAATACCCAGAAAATTATCAAATTCTCCTTGTTTATAGACGTACTTGACCTAAGTACATCCATTATAGGCATTTAATCAATTATATCTTGTTTGACAGAGCTCTATGAGCTCTGTCAAACATGATATAATAGAATAATTGTTCAGTTTATCTCCAGAATACAGCACAATGACAAATCCCTCTTAACTGAATACTCCTGTTAATTGAATAATTTTAACTGACAAAGTGGCTATTCAATAAACAGGGTTCTACTGTATTATTGAATTAGTCACTCCTTTTATCTCATGTTTATCCTCATTCTAATGCCCCACAGTACTTTAGTTCCAGTTCTTTACGTATTGGATAAAGAACGAGTCTGAGTTGAATCGTTTAGAGAAACCATCCCGTCGACTGAAAGACCCAAAATGGGATGGTTTCTCTAAACGATTCAATGAAGACGAGTTCTTTATTATACCCCCTGCAAACAAAGTTTGGGGGGGGGGGGGGGGGGGAGGTGTATATAGGAATCACCCTGTCTGTCCGTCTGTCTGTCCATCCTTATAAGCGCAACTCCTCCTAAACCGTTTGAAGAATTTTCATGAAACCTTACACAATGGAAGAACTCCATATGAAGATGTGCATGAAGCAATATAATTCCGTTCTGACATTTCCAAGGGGAGATAATCTAACTTATACCGTCTGTCCATCCTTATAAGCGCAACTCCTCCTAAACCGTTTGAAGAATTTTCATGAAACTTTACACAATGGAAGAACTCCATATGAAGATGTGCATGAAGCAATATAATTCCGTTCTGACATTTCCAAGGGGAGATAATCTAACTTATACCGTCTGTCCATCCTTGTAAGCGCAACTCCTCCTAAACCATTTGAAGAATTTTCATGAAACTTTACACAATGGAAGAACTCCATATGAAGATGTGCATGAAGCAATATAATTCTGTTCTGACATTTCCAAGGGGAGATAATCTAACTTATACCGTCTGTCCATCCTTGTAAGTGCAACTCCTCCTAAACCGTTTGATGAATTTTCATGAAACTTTACACAATGGAAGAACTCCATATGAAGATGTGCATGAAGCAATATAATTCCGTTCTGACATTTCCTAGGGGAGATAATCTAACTTATACATTTCAGGCGCAGGGGGGTATCACTTTGTGAGTTTGCTCACAGTACCTCTAGTCTTACTTAAAAAATTCCCGCTGTTGTGAACCCCACTGCAGAGAGTATCCTTTCAACTGTCCAACAGTTGGATAGTTGAAAGGATGAGATAACAATAGTGGCTGTCAAATGCGTTGCTCTTTGAGTAGAAAATCAATAACTAACTCGTGATCAGAGATGATTTGTAGATTTCCTAGAGAAATTTTGATTTGTAATTCGTTCTACAAGTCTCGTATTACGATTTTATTGCACCTAAACCAACTGAAAATATGTTCAGTGACGACAATTTATTTCTGACCCAAGGTAATTTTGTACCAGTTAATACGAGTGAGAGTGACACTGATAGTGTTTTGAACAAAATACTGGACTTGGAGAAAGAGCAGGAAGAAAATAAACGACATTTTGACATTGGACACGATATTTTTTCTAACGTTTTGGCACAATGGAGGAATGTCAAAAAATGTCGGGATGACAAGTCAGTAGCCACTGAATACGAGTCACATTTATTTTTGAGTTTTATCCATATTTTCATTGACGTTTTGTTGCATTTATTACCAGATAATTAATACAACATAAGAACTTTGCAAATTTGTATAAAACAAATGACTAATTCCAAAATTTATTTACAGATATTGGGTGGCTTACGGTATTTGCTTAGCAAAACCTTCAAAATATTGTATGGATCAAAAAACAATTACAATATCTTTTTTTCATGTAATCTATGTAATTTTGAACAGTTGTGTTGTTTAGACATAAAATCAAACATTATTAGGGAGATATTCCCATTTCACCATTACACACTATCCAGGTTTTGAATAGTCAGCTATTCATTTGTTTCACTTTTGGGTAGTTGACCATCCAACCACTCAGAATCGGATAACTTGTCCATTGTTATCATCAAGCCTGCTGATTAGTTCAACAATACCTTTAGTAATAACAATGGGTGACGTTATAAAAATTGTTTAAATTTTATTAGGGTGGGGGGAGTGGTGGCAGGTCCTACCAAATATATTGACATCTCTAGTTGGTATTAAGGTTCAGACAGTATGTGATGACCTCTTATGCATCAATTCTGTGGGCTTGCTCTGTCCATATACTGTATACAAATATTTTGACTTCTTAGAGCATGTTTTTAAACTCTGTATGATCATTTTATGTCCCCACTTGTTAAGATGGGATGCTGTGATCGAATCAGCCTCATAAATGATATTGTCACATTGTTTGATTTATAACAGAATGCTTTAAACCAAGGTTAAAAAACTCAGATCTGCTGGTCTGAGAGGTAGACATATTTACTTGACAACAGTTCTCTTCAGTTGAAGTTTCTCGGTGTCCTCAAAGATTGGTCAGTTTAAACAGATTTGTGTTAATTGATCACGAAAGAATATATTCAGTCAATTTTTTTGCTGTGACAATGATTTGGTATACTTGAGAACATTCACATAATATTAATGCTTTTATTGTTTATTTTCAGATATCGCTGTTTAAAATGCTTCAATTTTGATTTGTGCCAAAACTGTTTTTTCTCAGGGAGGAAAGGAAAAGGACATAAACTCACACATCCCATTCAAGAATATTGTACAGCTGTAAGTAACTGTTATTGGTGTATTAACATGTGTTTAAACCTTTGACTAATAATGTGGGTGTAACCCTTCACCCTATGTAATGGTCAAAACCGGCCAGCGTTATTCACAAAAATTACTGATAAATTTTCATTATATTTTTAATTTTTTGTCTCAAAAGCATAGCTTATGACCCTTCATTCGAATGAGCTCATTCCAAAGAGAGGTCACAAGCTAGGTTTTTGACACAAGAAATGAAAAAAAAAATAGTTATTCAATAATTTTGTTCACAAGTGTTGGCTTCCTTTTGTGTTCATAAAGGGTTAACCCTTAACCCTTTACCCAATGTAATGGCCAAAACCGGCCAGCGCTATTCCCAAAAATCATGAAGTAATTTTCATTATTTTTTCATTTTTTTTCTCAAAAACATAGGTTATGACCCCTCTTTGGAATTAGCTCATCGAGCTCATTCCAATGAGGGGTCATAACCTATGTTTTTGAGACAAAAAATTAGTTATTCAGGAATTTTGTTTGCAAGTGTCATCTGCTTTTCATTTAGGAAAGGGTTAAGGGACTGGAGATTTTTAGGCATTTTTGATGCAACTTTTGAGTGTACACCCTGTGGCTTTGTGATTATTTCTTGGCAAGTCTTGATATAGACAGCCAAGACTTGCCTAGAAACAAGTGCTAAGATAGTTAAAATGTAACTGGCATGTTCACCCATAGGTTGCATGTTGGGCTACCTGTTCTGTTATAGTAAGAAATAAATAAAGTCAGAATTAGGCCGTTTGAAGGGTTAAGTTGTACACCATACTTATGAAAACTACTCAAACATTTTTTCGTATTTTTTCTTCCAGAACATAGCTTCCATCAGCTGTGTACTTTTTAGTTAATAAATAAAAAGTTTGTAATTAATGTTACTGTACTTGTTTTGGTGATAGGACAAACTGGAAGATTTATACAGAATTGGTAAATCCTTTACACAGCACAGTGACCCAAACTGGCCAGGAGGCTTCACAAAAATGCCCATTGATTTTTAGCTGCGACTAGCAGCTCTATAAGTGGCAATGTCGGTCTGTCGGTCTGTGTGTCGGTCGGTCGGTCTGTCTGTCTGTGACCAACGAGTTTGTCTGTGACCAACGAGTTTCAAAACTCAATAACTTTTGAAATACTTGATGGAATGACTTTATATTTGGCATGTAAGTGTATCTTATTGATGTTTAGCCACTGTTCAATGCATGTGTTGTTCCAAATATTTTTCTTGGAGTTATGGCCCTTGATGAACTTAGAATGTCGGTCGGTCTGTCTGTGACCAACGAGTTTCAAAACTCAGTAATTTTTTAAATACTTGATGGAATGACTTTATATTTGGCATGTAAGTGTATCTTATTGATGTCTAGCCACTGTTCAATGCATGTGTTGTTCCAAATATTTTTCTTGGAGTTATGGCCCTAGATGAACTTAGAATTTTGTGAAATTGCACCACCCGTCGCAGCTACGGCATCGATGTCACGATTTTTTTTTCTTCATTTTTTATTATTTCAAAATCATAGCTTATGACACCTCATTAGAAGAAGCTTCATCCAATGAGAGGTAACAAGCTATGTTTTGAGACAAACAATGAAGGATTTTTGTTCATTTAAGAATCTTTTTTGCAAGTGTCATCTGCTATTTGAATTACGTTAAGTAATTAATACACCAACATGTCAGTGAAACATATAAGTTGCAACTGAGTGATTATAGTGGCTGACCTTTACTGTCTGCACCAAATGATGTATATTACGTTATCATTTCAGTTTTAGTTTAAACAATATTTATTTCCATTAAACTATGTTTATTATATTTCTACAGCTTTTCCTTTGTAAATAAAAACCATATCCTACTCCCACGACCTCGAAAGTGTTATTCAACTCCCACGGCGATATCCTACTCCCAGTCATGAAGGACTATTTTACTATCAATGACATCAGCATGTTGGATTATTCCCCTTACGGCAAGTTACGCTGTTGCGAGTTTACGTCTGCTTTGTTTTCATACCGAGTGGTTCAGAAATGGCTGCATTTGCATCGAATGTGAAGCTTCTAGATACGATAGATGACGAGTTTCTTTTTGAATTATTTCAACCTTATTCCACCTGGGGAGATGATGTTATTGGAGCAACCGGTAGTGACATTATTTCTTCAACCGAGGGTGCGTCAGTGGAATTTGGTCGATTTGAAATGATGGACGATAGCGAACTGACTGATTTCATTGTTCAAAATCAAAACAAAAATACGATGAAGAAAACTCTTTTGGATATCTGATTGTTCCAGCAATTTCTTAAAGCAAAGTACAGTTACACCGGAGAAATAGCGAACATTGACCCCAGTGATTTGTGCGATTACATTTCTCACTTTCTCGTATCAGTACGGCGCAAGGATGGCAGGGAGTACGAACCTTCCACACTTAGAGCTTTGTATTCAAGTATCAGTCGTCACTTGAAAAATGCCAATTACAGCAAATGTATTATTTCAGACTCAAAATTTGCAAAGGCCATAGAAGCCCTTAAAATAAAGCAGAAGCAGTTGAAATCGTTGGGCAAGGGCAATAAGCCAAATGCTGCCGAAGAAATAACTGATACTGAAATTGATATGCTTTATGAGAAGAAAGTTTTGGGGCCGTACTCACCAAAATCTATATTGAACTCATTGTGGCTAACATTTACTATGCATTGTGGTATGCATGGAGGGAAGGAGCAGTATGATCTGGTATGGGGAGACGTTAGCGTTGGTCAAGATGAAACAGGGCGAAAATATCTAGTGGTGGACGAGAGACACACAAAAACCCGCAATGGCGGAAATCCTCAAAATACACGAACGATAAAACCAAAAGCATATGAAACTTCAGTGCCGGAAAGAAATCCAGTACGTATTTATGAATTGTACAGGGAAAAACGTCCATCGGGAATGCGAGAGCCAGGCTCTCCATTTTACATTTCAATTTTGGCTGAAACGCAGAAACAAATCGATGAAAATTCTTATTTTGAGAAGGGACAAAAATGGTTCAAAAACCAACGCCTGGGCATAAACCAAATCTACAAGTTCATGTCTAATATGAAAACTGACGGTGGGTTGCCTTCTGAAAAGCGATTGACAAATCATAGTTCTCGTAAGCATCTTATTCAGAAATTGGGTGACACAGATGTACCTCCAAACCACATTGTCCAAAATCTGGACATAAAAATATCAACAGTATAAACAACTACTCAAGAATAAATACTCACCAGGAAAGAAACATCTCATCTATTCTCTCAAATGAATCAACTTCGCGCGAATCAAATTTACAGATTCAGCCACAAATTCCGATAACAACTGTATCGAGTTTGTCAACGACATCAACTTCAAGCCGTTCCCAAAGTACAACTGCACAGTCTTCTATGAATGCCATAACTACCAACCAACTATCGAGCACCTCAAATTCTATGATCCAACAACATCTTGGGAATATATTCGGAACGAGCACAATAAACAATCCGACCATAAATATTGTGATCAACCATTACAGTTGTTCTGCCTCGAAATCCTGCAATAACACCCATTCCACTTCAACAAATATTGTGCTTGATATTTCAACTGACAGCGAACAATAACTATGTACACATCCACACAAAGTTATAAGAAGTTGAACATGACTACTCATTCATGGTGATTGACAGAATTATTTCTTTAAAATGTGTTGATTTCCTTCATAAGTTCATATCTCACGTCATTTGAACTTCCATTTGAAAACGAGCGTCATTGCATTCTTTTCTGATGACGTCATATTATCAGTTCATTCATTCATGTTTTTGTGTTCATGCGCCGATTTTTCTAACCATCAAAACAAATTGAGCGACCTTGGGAAACTGCTCTTGGATGACGCAAGAGGGGGTATTTGTGTTGCAGATATTATCAGGGAAATATAATAAACACAATAGTTCACTGCTTGGAGTAACGTATGGTGTTTATTCTCTCGTGGGATGTGCGGATTATTTTCACTCGGCTAGCGCCTCATGAAAATAACCTTCTGCATCCCACTCGAGAATAAACACTGTACGTTACTCCAAACAGTGAACTATTGTCTATATAGTATGCACATCGGTACAATATATTGGATCCGACAGTAAGCTTTAAGCTTTTTCAAGGTCGTTTCCAGGTAGAATAAAATTACAAAGATAATTGAATGATGACAGAGGTATCAGGTATGTTCACATTCTCTTCTGCATGTAACATATTGGTGTGATGACATCACACACTGAATACCAAAATGATATGGAAAAAACACGTCAAACTAAGTTCTCTTTAAGTGAGAGATAAAGAGAGAAAGAGTTGGAAAAAGAAGATTATCACTAAAAATTAACATGTCTGTCTACAGGGCAGCACTGACATATCACTGAACTGGCGAAGAGATTATGAATATCTTTATAAACCAGGAAGGGGGGGCATATTTCCTCACACAGGTGATCTTCCAGTAACAGAGGGAATAACGATAACTTATGTGGTAAAGTGGCCAGTTTGTAAGATATAGTCATGGACTGCTTCAAAAACCATATGTTTCTCTTCTGTATTAAGACGCGTGAAACCAAATAACAAGGCATCAAAATCTACACATTGGGGAAGCATACATAATGTGTCCTTACGTACCAGAGCATATAGCGGACATACCAATAAGAAATGTCTTGTGTCGAGATCCCTACATCGGCAATAAGGTGAATTGGAAAGGTGATTACAAAAGAGGTGTGAATTAAGCAAACTGCATCCAAGTCGTAACCTACAATGATAGGTCTGAGCTTGGCACAATTTTGCTCCACCGAAGAAGGAGGGCAGTCAGCGCTTGTCCTTATTAAAAACATCTTAAACTGATATACAGAGTTGTTATTTTGTACGACTGATGGGATATTATTCCAGTCACTTGTAACTTTAGGAATGAAGGATGTCTGGTATAACCAGTTTCAGTTTTGATAAGATTGGTTTAGATGGGGGAAGTGTGAAGTTGAATGAAATCATTGTGTAGTGAGTTTAAGTTTAGCCCCCAGTAATAATAATAACACTTTGGCAGGCCGCTGATTTGTCATGGTTCTCAGGTGAGAAGGCCTTGATTAGCCCTGTGGTCCCAAATGCCTTCTTATCCCCACGCCTCTTCTGAGTCTTCTCTCCTCCCAACACTTTGATACGAATTGCTTGATGACATCCCATCCTGCATTCTTCCCAATCTCCCTGATAAGCATACTAACCCTCTCATTTGTGTCACCCACTAACCACTTGTCCTTCATTATCCACTTTCCCATCATACTCCTGGTATATTTTTTTCTATTAGATTGGTATTTTGTTCCAGGGTCTCCATCAGGCCTAAATTACACATTTTACATGCCTTTTCATTGTCTTTCCCAGTTTTTCCGCTAAGCACCAGCGTAGCCATGACCTCATCTTGAACAACGTTGAACCCACCCTTCAAGGTGTCATCAAGGTACTCTTCAAAACCTGGCTTCTCTTTATAAAGCAGGCAGCTCAGAGACCTCTTTGCTTTGACTCTCTCTTGTCAATCAGGTTACAATCCATCATGACTCTTTCTCTGATGATGGGTTTTTGTTTCAGAACTTCTCACAGCCAGATGTCAAGTTACCATGGTATCTGCAAGCAGCTAAGACTTATTTAACCCTTTCAACACTGGTGGTATCTTCCATGCCAGTTAAATTGCAGAAATTGGAAGAGTCCATATCCATTAATTGGGGGTAGAACAATTAACATTTTCAGTGTGCAACCTGAAGGCTGCACGTAGAAAATGTTAATTGTTCTACCATGCACTTTCACTTAGTAGCCATCCTACTTAATGAAATTATGACGTATCGTGTTCCTGGACCGGAAAAGCGGCCTCTCGTGTTGAAAGAATTAAAATCATTTCAGTGCTAAATATCTTGCTGGATAGAATTTTAGAAGTAAATTGTGAGCAATTTATTTGCCTCTGTCCTGAGTCCTTTCTTCACTTAGCTACTGAATGCAATCGTCAGGAAGAATTTTTTTGTATTGTGCTTTAATGACACTTTGGACAGCTGTGATCAGCTCATGTCCAACAGTTTTATAGTAGCAGTAAGCCTGGGAGTACCTGGAGAGAATCACTGAGCCATGGCGAGCAACCGTCAGATTTGATAACTAGCATTGTTCGAAGGCAAGTGCACAATTGATGTGCAGTGTTCCTTGGAACACAGCACCACCATACCCCATGTGGCCAGTTGGGATTTAGTGCCTTGCCCAAGAACACAAGGCAGTTATCCCTGGTCGGGATTGAACCACGGACAAGCCAGAAAATAAGCAGACTGACATCTGCAAAATGAGGTTCCCACTGGGTGGATTTAGTGGTGCTACCCTGCATAGCAAGGAAGCCTCACTAAACATACCCTCTGTGAACCTCAGTCTGAATCAGGGTCTCAAAACTAAATAGAAAGAGGTACCCAGAGGATAAATTAGCCCACTGTATGGGATAGCATCATCAAATTCACCCTCTGGGGGCCACATTCTGCAAATGTCAGACTGCTTATATTCATGCCTGACCATGGATCTCTCTGTTTGAATTCTAATACTTTAACCACTAAGGCAGCATTTTTCCCTTGAAGAATATGATTTACAGCAAGTGGGAAAACCTGCTTTGTATTCATAGGGAGGCTCAGTAATAATTTAATCCTATAGCCATTCTGCTGTTGGATTAAACTGTTACTGATCATCCTCACATATTTGTTGTGTATTGTGTCATCTTGTCATTGAATGCTGTAAGGATTTTTGGCAAAAAAAAATAGCTAAAATCTATTCATAACAATTCAAAAGTGGTAAGGGTATTCTCATTATTGTAAACAATGTGATTATGCTTCAAATTCTGTTCGTCTTTGCACTGAAAATGATAATTTACAGAATGGAGAGCAAATAAACAGACCTTTACATCTTAATTATATCTTCTTTATATTTTGTAGACGACGTCTGGAGAAGATGTCAGAGATTTTACCAAAGTCTTCAAAAATAAATTCAAATCCAAAAAATATTTTAGAAAACATCCCAGATTAGGCTATCTTCCAGTTCAAACAGTTTTAGAAGGAGATAGTTTAGAAAGGTAAGAAGTTGATCAGAAAAAAAATACTTTTCATGGGAAAGCTTTTGTTTCTTTCTTCTTTCAAGATTTTGTCACCTAACTGCCTACACAAGTTAACTTTTAACCTGCTGTGTATTTTTATCTCACCTGACTGAAAGTCAAGATCAGCTATTGTGATCACTCACCATCTGTCGTCCGTGAACATGGTATTTGCACCTGCTCCTCTTAAGCCACTGAACCAATTTTAGATAAATTTGAGGTGATTGCTTCTTCTTACATCGCCTTTTATTTGTGTTCAAATGAACATGCCCAGCCCTATAGGAAAGGGAGGAAAATCCTTCAATATTCTTAAAAAATCTTCTTTTCATGAACCAGTGAGTGCAGTGACTTAATATTTGGTATGAAGCTTCCTTTTGAGGTGTAGAGTCAAATTTGTTCAAACGAAGTTCGTGGATCAATATTTACCTTTGTAATGGGAGGTGAAGATTTTTGGCCCCACCCAAAATTTTTATTTTCTGAACTGATTGTCCAGTTTGAACCAAATTTGGTATGTAGTATTATGGAGTCATAAATACTTGATTCCTGGAAAAAATTTTTTTCATGTGTCCCCATGGGAACCTCAGGAGCTAAAAATAGAAATATTTTCAAATGTAGAGAACTGTTATTTGGTATGAAGCATCCTTAGGACCAGTAGAATTGAATGGTAAAAACAATTGCCATCGGTGTTGTGTCAGGGTGTACTACAGCATCCATGGGGGGGGGGGGGGGGGGGGGGCAAATACAAGTGTGTTAAAATGAAGCCCCTTGGTTCATATTTGGGCTCAGTACAGGAGCCCAAATTTTAATGCAATATGGGGAATGATCTTTAAAAATCTTCTTCAGATCCACCAGTCAGAATGCTTTCATATTTGGTATGTAACATCTTTAGGGGATGAGATTCAAGTTTGTTCAATTTGGGTCCATGAGTTAATATTTGGGCTCCCTATGGTGGCTCAAATTTTAACTTTGTACAATATGAGGGAATTTCTTTAAAAATCTTTGTTATCCAATCCACCAGTTAGAATGCGTTCACATTTGGTATACAGCATCCTGGTGGTGGAAGGGAATGGCTCAGACTCAAGTTTGTTCAAGTTAAGTTCCTAGGTTGATATTTAGACTCCCTAGTTTTGCATTTCTGGAAATCTGGGCATTATTTCTGTGGTAGCATCGAAGTACAGAAAAAAAATCATCTGGCTTGGACAACAGAGTTATAAATAATTAAATAACTTCATTTCT
Organism: Pictodentalium vernedei; assembly: GCA_031216915.1. Taxonomy (NCBI): domain Eukaryota; kingdom Metazoa; phylum Mollusca; class Scaphopoda; order Dentaliida; family Dentaliidae; genus Pictodentalium; species Pictodentalium vernedei. The sequence goes on along the minus strand of CM062296.1, from coordinate 689,405,718 downwards.
CTGTAGTGTTAACTAGCTATAGATGCTAATTAAATCCTTCTTTAAACAACAATTGTCAGGTGAGCGACTCAGTCCCCATGGGGCCTCTTGTTAAAATACTTTTTATCAAATCTAGTCATGGCTGCTATGAAGCAGCCATGACTAGATTTGATGAAAAATTCATAAAAGTAGAATTAAAAATATGACTGGTGGAAACATTGATTCAATTCTGCAGAGAAAAATTTAGTTAAAAGTGCCCAAATTATGCTTATTCTAGAGGCAGCAGATTTGCTGTCCTGGTTGAAATATCTGCCAGTAGCAGGTAAGGGGTTAAGTTGATGTGCAGCCATCCGGCCAGTTAATATCAGCCATATACCTCATTTACTAGACCATGACAAATTTGAGGACCCAGTAAGCAACTTACCAGTTCATGTCTCATCGGATCTTCTGCATAGTATTGTATGAACTCTAAGCCCCACAAAGTAGACCTTCTGATTCCAATCCCTTTTTTTTGTAAAAATGCACGTGGGCAGGCATTTTTTTATTTTATGTTTTATTTTTGTAATTATTTCTTTGCTATCAAAGGTTCATGTTCTTGATTTGTTTTATGCCTCATAATCTACAAAATAGCATGGATGGTGGTGTATTTCGCCTCTTGAGTGCAAGAAGGCTTTGCAATGGTAAAGCATTGCAAAGCCTTGCTGCACTCAAGGGACAAATTTATCAATTTTATTAACTTGCGTGAAATATCAGACATAAACCATTTAATTTTTATTCTTTTAAGTTTTCATTGGTTATAAAAAGAAAGCATACAGCAGCCAAAATGACCGTGCAGGAGGGCCTGAGAAATATATTTTCACCTTTTTTAGGCCCTATATTTTCTTGTTTGATCCTCGGTGCTAGAAATGGTACACTTACAGTTTACCTGTATTCTTGTTGCTAGATACTCCAGATCCTATATGTTTTATATTTTACATATAATTCTCAGTTCTGACTTAACAACACAGGAAGTCATTTACTTTACATACATGTTTGAACACAACATCCTAGTAGTAAGAATTGTTCTTTCATCACTTGTAAGAGTTGCTCCTAAGAAAGAGTTGTTCCTATTTTAATCAACACTGACCTTCAATTCAGGATTTTACAAACGTATCTTCTGATTTTGCAAGAAAAGCTGTAGTCTGATGACCATCAGCTGGGTGGTCAAGTACCAGATCGTCTTGTGTTTACTCACAGATCATTTGAAAGAAAATTCTGAGTGGGTCTGTGCAATTCTTGAAAACTCAGTTCACCTTTGGCATTTAAAGAATTGAGCCATTGCATAACATAATGATAATATCTGGCTCAAATTGACAAAAATCTCTATTCAGATTTGATTATTTTTTATTTCAGTCCTTGCCCTTCACCTCAACATAGTTTAACAAGAGATATGCACTCGAGATTAGAATTATATGCAAACAGGTGAGTAAATAAATACATATATTACATGCTCTGCAACAGGGGTCAGCCGAGTGGGCGACTAGGGCGAAGAAGTCGCCTTGTCATTCCTCAAGTTGCCTTGGCTTACATTGGGGGCGAAATTCAAGTCGCCCTCCAAAACTTCCTTGGGAGACATGGCAGTTTACTGTATTTTCTTATGTTTTATTTCCCCCAAAAAACACTTCTGCATTCACAAAAAAAGTTAAATAGCCTTAACTAGCCCAATTTTATATTTCTGAAAAGAATTGTAATGGCGTAGTCGTTCAAACAATACGCCCCAACTGATAGCAACCAGCACAAAATGGCTATTTAAAAACAAAGTGCCAGCAAAAATAACGAATCATACAAGACACGCATCAAGTTAATTAGAATTTATTAAAGTTAACCATAGTTTTAAAACAAAAAAAAATGAGTAGGAGTCAGTTCATCCATAAAAACGTCGAAATTGCTTACGGTTACGCTCTGTTCTACTGAAAAATTGGTTGCATTGAAATTCGCCCCGCAATTTGCATTGAATGTTTTTCTTTGAAAACTTGTGTTGGAAGGGGTTAAATGTAATAAGGTGACGATAGAAATCACACATGTTAGGATGGATAAGAATGGCAGGCAGGCCTTCATAGCACCAATCGGACTTGTCAATGTAAGATGGTTGGCAGAAACTATTTTTCTGAACAGTGTATTATTACCCAGCGCAGCAGGGAAGGGAGACAACTGAAATATTTTGTCATTTACCTTAGAAATAAATTAACTCAAATTGTTAATAACGCTTAATTTACGAAGGATATCAAAAACTTTTTTAACTACACTTTTCAATTCAATTTGGGCATTCAGAAACCATGAATGACCCAGCTTTTTATGTGAACTTGAAATTTATTTATTACAGAGAAGAACACTCTCACCATGGGTAATGCTAAAATTCAAATCCACTTCATTGAGTCAAATACAAAATCAACAGCATGATAACCCTAGTCATCACTGTTAGGGAAAGAGTTAGGCTATTCAGAAACCATGAACGACGCAGTTTTTTTGTAAGGGTGGGGGGGGGGGGGGATTTTAACCTACATTCTTGTTATATACCATCTGACTTAGTTTTGTGTGTGTATGTATGTTTGTATAACTTTTATTTATTTTTTTCTCCACAATTGTGTCCTCTATGTACATTTATTTTGTCACGATGTCATATACATTTTATGTTTTTTTCTGATTTCTTTCTCATGTCCACTGACTTCTCCCTCCTGGCCCCTGACTTCTCCCTAAAGTCTCTGGAGGGAGAAGTCACTTCTCCCTAAAATCAGCTGCCAGACTGACCCCTGCTCTGCAATGAAATATTGAAATGTATCTCTAATCCAAATCATACTTTTAAATGATGAACTCTGTCAGATACTTTACTTGTGCTAAGAGTTGTTTTCAGAAATTTATAAATAAAATGTTGGAAGCATTGGCATTTCCAGAGAATTGTGTAGGAGTTAAATTAATAAATCCAGCTAGACTGAGAACTGTTTTGTGGATTAATATACAAAAAAACTTCTTCCCTCATCATAAAATTCTGGGAAACAAGAAATTTTTGTTTGTTGGAATTATCTTCCCTAATATTTATTTGTAGGTCAGTTGTTTGAATTAAATTTTGAGACAGCCTATTTAACTCTTTACCTAACCTGAAAAGCAGACGACACTTGCTAAAATAATTCTTGAATAACTAATTTTTTTCATTTTTGGTCTCAAAAACATAGGTTATGACCCCTCGTTCCAACGAGGGGTCATAACCTATGTTTTGAGACAAAAAATGAAAAAAATAATGAAAATTAATTGGCGATTTTTGAGAATAGCGCTGGCCGGTTTTGGCCGTTACGTTAGGTGAAGGGTTAAAAAAATTCAGGGTTCTCTGACAATTTTCCCTCAGATTTATGATGATGTGGGAAGGCTTCTTTTCTTCTTTTTTTTTTGTTTATCCACTAAACAGTCCTGAAAATAATTGGAATTATTTAGCCTCTTACACGATTTCCCATACTGCATTTGTGAATTTAACCAACTATGTCATGTTTGACAGAGCTCAGCAAGCTCTGTCAAACAAGATATAGTTGGTTAAATTTTTAGTCCGGCAAGTGCAAAATAGTATCAGTGAAGAGATTTCCTGGTAAAAATAAGAGTGATGAGGCAGACTTTCAATGATGACAGAGGTGCCTGAGAAACAAGTATTTTTTTTAATAGCCTAACTTTTGTTATGATATTCATGCAATATAACATTCAGTTTACCAGTACATTGCTTGATTTGTTAAGTCACATCTTTCTTAGTTTTACTTGTGGCCATGCTTATTTTTGCCTCTTCTTTTTCCCCCTCAAATGCAGAAATTATGGGTGTGTTTGGTTTGTTTTTCATTAGCATTCACCTTGCTAAAATGGTCTTCTAATTCGTATGCTGTTTCTTTCATTTACAGGTTGGCAGAAGTAGAACAGAGGCAGGCATCTTCCACACCCGATTCGTAAGTACACTCATCATGCTTTAGTACTTCTAACTCATTACATGTAATAGAGATTGTGAAGTTTAAATTCACCGATTCTTTACCCAACAAAAAATATCCACTTGGCTATTTTTTTTTTCAAACCACAGCTTATGTAACTCAATTGGAAAGATGCAAGATCCTCTTTCCCCAATAAGTACATTACTAAACTCTTAGAAGCTGTGAGTCGAGTTTTCTTGCCTGTGATGTAATATGGCAGGTAATCTGGCTGTGACGGTTCAGCTATCTTTGGGCTGGGGGAGAATTAAACACTGACCACGTGAATAGGCAGACAACACTTGACATGAAGCACCTACTTTACTTTAAGTTTATATCATGATCAATAAATTCATTCTGATTCCCCGGCTTCTAAAAGTTAATTACCATATACAGCAGACCATTAAAAGCTTAGTAGAGCTTAGCCTTACCACCTTAGAAAACTAATTGGCTGAAGCATACTTTAGCTCCATAACTTTTGAGACAACAATGGTCAGCTTACATAGTAAAATTTTCACTGATGAATTGGACATCTATTTGAATTTGTTTGCCCATTAAAAGAGTAATAATTTCTTTGTTTAATAAAACTCTTTGTGGTAGCTGCATATGGGTGTAATTGTTACAATAATCACACAGGACAAGTCTTGAAGGCAGCTCCACAAACAGGATGAATGACTGTAGAATGTTTGAGAGTTTGTAATCTGTCAAGAACTAGGCAGGTTTTCCATTCTGATTGGACAGTGGTGTTATTATTATTTACTTATAATTAGATTAACTAGAGTCAATTCATTGAATTGATTTTCGGGGGGTGAGGGGTGGGGAGGGGTTGTTCAGGGAGGCAAGAATTATACAGTGGAAACCACTTAACTGAAATCTCCTAATTGAATAACCCTGGTAATTGAATATCATTTCCATACACAAAAGCATTTACTGTACCCTTTAGTCCAAATTTAACCTGTTAATTGAATAAATAACATTGTTATAGATTGAGAAATAACCGTGACAGTCAGCGAGTTCACCTTATATTCAGACCTATTTGGCCGCAGTGCATCCAATATAGAGCTCTGTGAGCCCTATCAAATGAGATATAATAGAATAAATGCTCCGTTTATCTCTAATCTACAGGAAAGTGACCAAATCACTGTTAATTGGATACTCTGTTAATTGAATCCTTTTCACTGGCAAGATGGCCATTCAGTTAACAGTTCCACTGTTGTTTTGATTCTCTTAATGTTGTGTCTTTTTACAATAAAGTTTCATTACCCATGAATTAGTATGTAGTGCATAAGTAAGGTTAGAAAAGTTCATCTTACTTTGCATGAAAGGGTAGTGCTTGAAATAATGCTAAATAGCCCCAGAATTAAGAATAAATCAAAAAGAATTCTGAGTGATTGTAAAACCTTTCTGGGGGAAGCATGCCCTGAAACTGCCTAATTTCTCTCACAGAATTCCGTTTGTCATCAGCACTCTGATGCTCAAGCCAAATCAGTTTTAAAATGCTTTCTCCCTGCCTGTTGATTCATCCTAAAAGAAAATATATGATTTGACCCCATCAACAAAACAATTGAACAGAGAATTAATGTTTTTCTTGTACTTTGTACATAGTTAATAATAATAAAGGAGGATTACATTATTTGTTTTAATATTTTCAAAAAAGGTATCAGAGTGGTAATAAAACTAAAACCTTTTAGTTTTTACATTTCAGGGAATTAGATGATGAACATCATTTAATTCAACAGTATTGTCAAAGTCTGAATGGTGATATATCCTCACAAGCGGTACGTTCCATGCTTTTCTCTTTGAACTTCTTTATTATATACCTCAAACAAAATTTTGGAGGGTTGCTGGGGGTGGGCTCCAACTTATACTGTTTTCAGCTCATCCATCCATCTTCATATAAGCAAGCTGTCCAACCTTGGTTTCCATCCAATAACTTTTGAATAACTCTTTTGTATCCATTAATTTGTAGTATGTATTTATAACTAAACAATATGCAGGTCAAGTTCAATAACTTTTGGCTTTTTTTATCAGCTTTTTCGGCCAAAAAGAATTTTGAGAATTTTTTCCATCCAACAACTATTAAACAGCTACTCGGAATTAATTGAGTTTTGTTATGCATTTATAGCTAAACAATCTCTCGGTTTTGAACAACTTCAGTCACTTTTCAGATTTTTCAACAAAAACAGACTTTTTGAGCAATGTTTGTTTCCATCCAATAACTTTTCAAGTAACAAACCATTCAGAATCAGTTTTGGCTTGCATTTACAGCTGAGCAGTGTCTAGGTCATGTTTGGTTTTTAGAATTTTGTAGAAGTTTCATTCATTTTATGTTGAAGATGAAATTAAATATCTGCCCAGTTCCAATCCACTTTTACATTCCACTAAGGAATTATACAAAAACGTTTCTCGAAATATATATGTGTTATGTAATGTTTAATACATTGCACTTTTCACTAAATGAATATGTTCTAATTATCTTATCGTATTTTACAGTTGAAAAGTCCTATGCAGATAATGATGGCTGTGGATGCAGATCAAAAGTGTGATTTAGAATCCATGATAAAGGATCTGGAAGAAGAAAATAGGTAATTGCCGTTAACGTTTTACCTAACATGAATAACTAAAAATGAGCTTGTTCCATGGAGGAATCATAAGCTATGTTTTTTGAGACAAAAAAAAACAGAATAATAAAATTTGAATGGGGATTTTTGTAAATAGTGCTGGCCAGTTTTGGCTCATACATCTGTTAAAAGGTTAAAAATATTAGTTTGAGAACCAATAGCGTCTACTCCGCTTTATTGGATTCTGATTATATATACACTATCCCTATTAACCCTTTGCATACTGATGTCAAAAAATTAAAATTTGAAGTTACAGATTTCTCCCATAATGCAACTAGGAATTTAACCAATTTAATCTTATTTGACAGAGCTCAATGAGCTCTGTCAAACAAAATTGAATTGGTTTATTTCCTAGTTGCATTATAGGAAAAAAATTGATGCTTGATATTTTGACGTCAATGTCCTGGGGGATTAATTGCATATTTTTTTTAACATCAAACCATTTATCATCCCTTCTATTAATATTTTAGGTTCATTTCATAAAGAGTTAAAGAAGAATTCCTGATAATCTAGTGCACTTTGTGTAAATATATTGTCCATGTCTCACAAACTCACTCGAGATATCAAAAGTGATGTATTTGGAGATTTCTTCAAACAAGACATAATTAAGTGAATCGTTATTAATTCAGATCAGGAAACAGAATGTAGTAATGTACAGAATTCTGAATAATGGAATATTCCAGTTAAATAAAACATTTGGCTGACAAATTGGTTGTTCATTTAATAATATTTTACTGTATTTGAAGTGGTGCTTTACCAAAAATGATAAGAAAAGAACAACACTTGCAAAAACAATTTTTGAATAATTAAAAATATTAATTTCTTGCCTCCGGAACATAGCTCATCACCCTTTATTGGAATGATCTCAACAAACTGTTTATTAGTGTTGAAAAAGAACTACTTTGTGTTTGTTTGTTTATTAACCCCTTGAACTTCAGTGGTATCTTCCATGCCATTTCAATGGCAGCAATTAGAAGAATCCATATTCATTTGTTGGGGTAGACCAATCAATATTTTCAACGTCCAGCCTCAGGGCTGCACGTTGAAAATATTGCTTGGTCTACTGCACACATTCACTGAACAGCCACCCTATATAATGACGTTATGACGTATCATGTTCCTGGCCGGAAAAGCATCCACTAGGGTTCAAAGGGTTAATAAAAGGTGTATCAACGCTTTCAACAGTCAGGGTCATATTGGAACGTTTTTAGTGGTGGATTTCGAAATACCCAGATAGAACGTTTGTGGTGAGTAACAGTTTACTAACCCCAGTTTAAACAAGATTAGCATTGGTTGAAGGCAAATGCCAGTGTATTGATACCTTTCCCCTAAACCTTAGTACAGAGCCCCAATGTGCTCCTACTTTGGGATTGTCCTGTGAGAAATGGTTCAGATAATGGTGAAATGATAAGAGATCTGAAAATACATTTATCACAGTCATAACCATTATTAAGTATCTCATTACGGAAATATCATTCACAATGTGTCTAATAAACTCATATCAGAAGTCAACATCGACAATGTAACATTGTGAGTTAGTTTCGTGAGTAGAATTGAATTAATCTTCTTTTATATTTCATTAACTTTTTACCAAATACAAATAGCAGACAACATTAAAAAACAAGAAAAGACCAATACTGGGTCTGGACCTGCGTCGCTGCATGCAACAGATCTGAAAATTAGATACATGATACAACTCATCATTATGAAGCAGCAGACCAAATATAAAATCATTCCCTTTCATAGAAGCCAAGAAAACTTTGACGGAAGAAGTGTTTTGGACGGACTGACAAACTGACGGACTGATGGACTGACGGATGGAGTCCAGCGGTTACTAGACTTACTCTGCCGCTGGCGACTCAGGTAAAAACATTTCCTGAATAACTAGGAATTTCCATTTTTTGCTTCGAAAACATAATCTTGTGCCAAGGAGGTACCATAAGCTATGTTTTCGAGGCAAAAATTGAGAAACTAATAAAATTTGGTTGGCAATTTCTGTGAACAGGACTGGCCAGTTTTATCCATTACGTTAGGTAAAGGGTTAAATAACATATTTTGTGATAAAAAGAATCACCAATTTGATATGAAATTTCTGAACCGCCTAAAATCGATCCGAGTCTTGTTGAACCCCAGTTGATTTCAGTGAACTGGGTTCAGAAATTTCATATATCAACTTGTGCCTCATTAGAGATCCTCTACAGTATGGCCGCCATGGACTGGTCACTATCCACAGGTGGCAGTATTTCCATGGATGCAATAATATTGGATTCTAAACACTAATTATAGGAATAATCATCAAAAATTTAATTAATGAAATATCGGGTACAACCAGGTGCTTCATTAATTAAAATTTTGCTGATGATGATTTTTATAACCTGGTAAATGCATGCGTGGACATCACTGCCCATGCCTGGATTACGACCAATCCATGGTGACTGTACTGTATATAGGTTGTATATAAATTAATGGGATGTGTATTGATTGAAATGAATGAGCATCATTTAACTAACCCTTTATCAAATGTAACAGTCGAATTTGGTCAATGCTCTTTCAAAAATCGGCATTCAAATTTTATTATTTTTAAAAAAAATTCCCCCAAAACATAGCCCAGGACCTCTCATTGAAATGAGCTTGCCATGTTTGTTCCTATTAGGGGTCATAAACTTTTTTTTGGAGGCAAAAAATGGAAATTTTTAATAAATAAAAAAAAAAATTTTTGCGCATGTCTGCTATAAAAATAAAAGTTGTATAACAAATTTCCCAAAATAAGGGCCTTTGTAAATATTATACTTTATATAGAAGATAAATCTTCTTTCAAAAAAATCTTTCAAATTTGGCCCCCACTATACACTGCAGTTGTTATTCAAAGTGTCCCTGCTTGTGTAGAGTTAGTACATTAGTGAGTCTGACAGTTGTTTGCCATTGTTAAGTGGTTCTCTCTGTGTATGCCAGCTTCCCCCACCCGTAAAACTGTCTGACATGAGGTTACCCTGGCTGTCGAAAGTGTCGTTAAACTCAAATAAATACACAGAATGACACGCATGTGTGAATGGGTTAATCGATATGGCACAAGTGCCAGTGCAGAAGGATAAAACGAGAGGCTGCAGGCCTCAAGTTTTATCTTTCTGCAATGGCCCAAGTCGATTAACTCATTCACACACTTGTGTCATTCTGTGTTTATTACATGCCTTCACATCTGTAAAAGCAATTATTAAAAGGACACTCAGCAATTCATTTGACAACTATCAACAAAAAAAAACACATTTTATCGCCACCCAAATTTGCGAGGGCAACCTGTGTTACTATTTCATCCCCAGAGTTCCAATATGTTCTATGTGCCTACTGGCACATAGAACACATTGGAACTCAGGACGATTTTTAGCTGTTGCTAGCGATTCAATTTGTAATTGTGGTGCACGATTTACAGAAAATTCAAGTGAAATTTCACAGTCCGTCAACGATTTCCATTCCACATACATGTGTGGAACAGATTTTCATTTTCCGCATGGTTTAGTGTTGCTGTAGATGGGGATTTCGTAGAACAGGCATATAATAAATAAATAAATTCAAATTGTGTTTTTTTTTTCCCACACAGGTTTTTCACCTTCACTGGAAATGGCTCATTGATCATATTCCGATGAAGGAGGTGTAAGCTATATTTTGGAGGCAAAAAGGAAAAAAGTAATAAAACGTGAATGCCAATTTTCGATTATAGCACCAAGCAGATATGACTGTGGTGTTATGTAAAGGGTTGAGAGACTGAGCTTATCATGTGGAGCCCATTAATGAAACATCTTTTTACTTTGTAACAAATGATAAAATTCTTGTGTGTTTATTTATTGTTGAGCTAAAATTTATTTCATTCAGCAGTTATTTCTCTACTGATTTTCAGAACATTACAAGAAGAGTATGACAGACTGAGACAAGCAAGAATTACCAGAGATGGTAGTGAGTCTCGGTCAGAGGAGGACCTCGATAATAACAGCCGAGATGCTGAGATGATAGCTGAGGCAAAATTATTAAGGCAGCATAAAGGTCGTTTGGAAGGTCGAATGAAAATACTAGAAGACCATAATCAGCAACTTGAAGGGCAATTACAAAGATTACGACAGTTATTGGAACAGGTATGGGAAAATATTTTTTAGGTTTTTATAAGATTGATACATTTTCAATTGCATCCTTACATGATCTTTTGTCTTCATTTCATAATAGTTTCTGAAACTTGTGAATTTCCAAGTAGTATATTTTTCTCTCATTGCTAACTTGAATAAACTAGATTTTATATATGCAGCCACAATTTGCCATTGTGCAGAAATATGTGACCTTAAACACCAATAAATTATGACTCAATATGTGAAGAAATGAAAGAAGCAGCACAAAGATTTGATTTATTGGTGTTTAATAACACCTTTTAAAGCCAGGGTCACCTTGTGCCAGATTGTTTTATGGGTGGAGGAAACCGGAGGACCCAGAGAGAATCACTGAGCAGTGGCAAGCAGCTGTCAGACTCCCCAACATACTAACTCCACACAAGGAGTGTTAGCATTGGTTGAAGACAAGTGTACCATCAACGTGCAGTGTGCCTTAGTACCCTGCTCCACCATGCCAACACATGGGCAGTCCGGATTAAGTGCCTTGCCCAAGCAGTGCAAGGGAAGGAATTGATGACAAAAGAGGGATGAGATTTTTCAGGGGGGGGGGGGGGGTTCTGATTTCAGTCTTTTTCTCATTTTTATTTCTTTAAATTAACATGAAAATGGTCTTTCAGACCATTTTAATGTAAATTTATAGAAATAAAAGGCCTGAGAGGAAAAAAAGGATTATTTGAACTGGTTATTACCAGTATTTACTTAAGGGCATAATGAACGATTTTGATACTTTTCCTTCATACTTTAGGGCATAATGAATGATTTTGATACTTTTCCTTCATACACACACAATTTTAGTTTATTTTCATTTTTTTTTATTGGACTTAAGTCCATGCCTGATACTAACCATGCTTTTGCCAAATCTCACCCTCCCCACAGTGCTCTGTGGGATGCTCTGCTCCCACCATGAGATTAGATGATAGGGCTTGATCTTTGTTTCCTGTATCCCAAGATTCAAACATTCCTTGCAGCTAGAATACCTTTGCCAGAAAGTCAAAACTTTCCTAAGCCATCAAGTCACTGACAGAGTTTGCTATCTATATTACTGAAGGTCAAGTGAGCACCTTAGACAAGTATCACAGATTTCTGGCCACTTTACTTTGAAAAAATGTCAGGGATACTGGAAGGGAAGCGGTGTTGGGGAGAGGGTATTATATTCCATCTGTGGAGAGTTCAGTGACAAGAGAAAGAGAATGTACTATGAAAACCCTTACACAGAAAAGCCAAATACTCAAGATAATAAAAACATGGTCTAAAATACATTTAACCATCAGGATTCCCAGTTCCCCAGTCATTTTTACTAAGAATGTCAAAACTTTCAATATACCAAAAGCTAGAGGGTCTTCTTTCTATGGTTTTCCCTGTGAATCTTTGGCTGTAGCAACCTTTTTATTCATAGATATTGCAACAAGCCCATCATGGTTATTAGCTTTTTTTATAATTTTTCTGGAATTACAACTTTGGGGAAATTTGTGTTTTATTCTTTTTTGAAAAGTGTATCAAGCAGAGGTTTTAAATAGATTTAGAACCAGTCTGGTGAGGATTCAAATATTCTGCCATGTATTTTACACTATCATAGTTAACCACTCAGTTAACCACTTGCATAAAATACATTGTAATAGTTTGTGTAAGTACCAATTTGGGTAGATAACTTTGAAATTCATACTCATTTTACACTTTTGTGATATAGTTCCCAAAACAAAGCTCTGTACTTTACTCAACAAGGCTCCTATAGCTCTTCCAACTGAAATGTACTCAATCTACATAACAGTTTCGGTGCCAAATTAATTTTTAGCTTGACAAAGTCAAGATAAGATAATGCCATCACTCGTGCAGAAGTCTGTGAGATTGTTAGTGTGCGAGTCTGTTCACATTTTCTTTAGCACAGGCTACACCTCGTAGTTCTGGTCTGATCATCACTAACTTTCATGTGCAAGTTCGAGGTCATGTCTAGATGAGAACGTCCCATTTTGGTTGCTATTGGTTGAGAACGTCCCATTTTGGGTGCTATTGGTTAAACGTGACGGCTGTGCAGGTTCGAAACCTGAAAACCTTTAGCACAGTCTACAGGTCATATTTACAAAGGGATATTATTGTAACTTGGTAGGATGTCTCCATATTATGTCTAGATGAGAACGTCCTATTTTGATTGGGTGTGGTCAGTCATTTAGATTCCTTTAGCACAGTCTACAGGTTGCATTTATGAAAGGATTTCATTGTAAATTGGGAGGTATAATGTCTAGAAAGTCCTATTTTGGTCGTGCTCTGTCAATCATGAAAGCTGCACAGGTATGTGACCTAGGTTTGTTTAGCACAATCTACAGTTCATATTTATGAAGGGATTTCATTGTAACTTGGTAAGATGACTCAGTATGATATCTAGTTATTATACCCCCACTTTCGAAGAAAATGGGGGTGTATACTGGATTACATACGTCCATCCATCTGTGCATCTGTCCGTCCATGTGTGAGTCTGTCCGAGAATATTCATAACTTTCATAACTTAAGTAAATTATTATGGAACTTGTTTTTAATTCATTTATGCTTCATTAATCCAGCACTGCAGTGGGGATATAATTGCCTTCAGCAATAGCTCTTGTTTCATCCTGTAGCCCTGTTTTGGTCGAGATCGGTCAGCCACATTACGTGTACACTCCATATAAAACCGCACTTCGCGTACCCCACTTTTTGTGTAGAAAAGTGGGGTACCCAAGTGCGGTTAGGAGAGAAGCATTACATAATCAATTAGTGCTCAACGAGAAATTTCTTCCAGAGTCTGAACCTGATTAACAATATTAGTCTTCAGTCAGTGAATTTCTAAAACCTGCATTTCATAAAATAATGACATAAAAATATTATATCTGTCTTTTCCAGATCATTGTACCCCGGAAAAATGTCCGCTTTTAAACAATTCGCCCAATATTTTTCGAGATATTCAACTTGTTTCCGTATTAAAATAAAATGTTTTGCCGATATGTCATTTGGATTCCCCCCTGTATAATTAAAGGTAAGTTTATCGCCATCGAACATGATCTTGTCCACCTTCATTCTCGAAACATTTCATCGAAACACTTTTAAATAAAATTACCAAATAGAGGAAGTATTTTAAAATAATACAAATTCTGTGCGTTGCTATGTTTTTTAGAACAATAATGTGACAGTCTCGGCGATACATCCTGTCTTTACGAAGTGCGGCCCCTATTTTTCAGACTCGGGATCATTACAAACTCGGCATATGATTTAAAATCATTGCAGATAAGCTGCTTCACGTTTACCTCAGTAATTCTTTTTGACGAACTAAATTGAGAATCAAACAGAATTAATAAATAAATCCATCTACTCCTTCCGGTCATTTTCGTAACAACTCGGGTGGATTTTTTCAAATTAAGTTCAGTTTTCGGAATCATGAAATTTTAGAAGCAAGAGACATACGAATCATGGCCTACGGTAAACAAATTTATAGTGCAGTTTGGGAAGTGGAAGGCACCCACAATGGGATTTTCTTGTCAACTTCCAATATCTGAAAAAGGCATGAAAAATTGGTGGCGTCACTGGGGGCCGGGGGAGGGGTAGATATTTGCCCCTTAAACGTAGATTTTGCCCACATTTGCTTCCCACGTCCATCACACACACACACACACAAACTCTCTCTCTCTGTCTCTGCCCCCCCCCCCCCACCCCACCCCCGTAACCATGGCGTATTCACGCCTCCTGTGAGTCAACGATCGACAGTATAATCTCTCCACTTTTAAATCTGATCCGCCGCGCCTGGAAAAATTCTCTCTTAAAATTTTATATATTTTCCTTTTTTACAGCTTGTGGCCCTCATTAACGGTGGAGGGAAGCATTCCAATGAGGGGCCATAAACTATGTGACTGAAACAAAATATGGAAATTCACTAAATTCACAACGCCAATGGCCGAATTTGGCCAGCACTCAGGCTATACAAAAATCTGCATTCAAATTTTATTATGTTTAAGTTTTTGTTTCAAAAACATAGCTTATGACCCTTCATTGGAACGAGCTAGTGGATTTTGAGTCTTTCCATTGAGGGGTCCCAAGCTCTGTTTTGAGACAAACAAATTCAGATTTTTAGTTGTTATTAAAGAATTTATCTTGCAAGTGCCACCTGGTCCTGTAGGCGGGTGGAGACTATTGGATCACCGGATTTATCTTCCTAGCATTTGGTACGTTTTTTCTTGGAAATAGTATGTTTATTTTCGTGGCTGGAAACTGGGTAGACTGATAACATTTTGGCCAGACGCTGTCGGCTGTATGTTTGTGTTTTGGTAATAATAATTCTCCCCAGCCAGCATGGGTTTCTTTTCAATAGATGCTTCAAATGCTTCGGCCCTTTGACAGATTAATATAAGTAAATTAGCCTTAGAAAAGGTGTTGAACATATGACATACCAGTATACAATTATGCTCAATTAGTTACTTCTGTTCAGTGGCGTGTTAAATTAAATCCTTTGTTTGTTGTTAATCCCCAAGAAAATGTTAAAAGAAACGAAACACTTGCTATGTTTCATCATATCACATCCCCCAAATATAAAAATATTCACAGGAAACATTTTTAAAATCTCCTGAAATTTAGTGCTTGTGCGGTCTCGAGTCCAATGATATTAGCTACAAATAAGAGACTTCATTAGTTGAAACTTTGGATATTTAGTGCTTAACACGATGTCTTGATCAAGTAGTCCAATAATATTAGCTATGAACACGCGTCTCATCAAGCTTTATTTATTTTTTATTATTTGTTGCTAATATTATTGGTGGACTGTTTCAATATCCACATCATAGTATGATGCCGCAACACTACCACCGAGTTAGGGTGAGAACGGTTTGAGTTCCGCCGAATTGAATAGAGCATGCGTTTTGGCCCTAATCTTTTCAAAATCAGCCCCCCCCCTCCCAAAAAAAGAAGAAAAAAAGAATGGGAGCCAAAACTCGTTTTATCACCAATATCAGTCACCGCTGATATGACCGATTCCCCGGGTTGAATAAGATGTCACGACGTTGTTCTCATGACCATAAACTCAAGTAATGTATTCCTGGGTGGCGTCATTTCGTTCCCGTGGAGACACACTTCATCGATCGGAATGGTCCCGAGTTGAATTATGATACCGTGTTTTGAAGTAGCTCCAGGAAAAAGATGAGAGAAGCACGGATTGGGTTTACCCAAATTGGATCTGATCCGTGTTTTGAAGATAATCTCCCCCGTGTCTGGGGTTCCATAGCGGCTGTCAGATAGAATAAAAAATGTGTTTTAATTTAACATTTGGGCGGATTATGATGTTATATCCCGGGCGAAAAGCAGATAAATTGCCAGTATGTTCAAAAAGAAAAATGTGTAGTTATCTGTACCCGTCCATTTCGGTTGAGAATCAGAATGTTTTTTTCAACAACAATGACCTCGATTAAGCGAGTTCAGACTATTTTATATCATGTAAATCCAATAGATGGAAGAGCCACACTGCTTCACGGGATCGTCAAAATTCACATTTTTTTTTAAAGATTCATTAGAACACAAAACGTGAATTATTGAACCGATTTTCACATTTAAAGGATTCTTTTGATCCAGAAAATTCTCTCCAAAAACATTTCAGGCACAGAGAAAATATTTAGTGAAGAAAACGTATTATGTAAATTGCGAGGTGTTTTCCCAATCAACACTGATTAATGAGTAAATACCTGCTGTTATATAATCATACATAACGCACTCAGTCGACATTGGAATATTTTTTTTATATGGAGTGTACACGTAATGATGAGGGCCACATGAGTTGGAGCCTAAGTTCCTTTACCACAGTCTACACCTCTTATTATTCTTGTTGAATGCATAAACTTTCAGGTACAGAACTCCACATATTGTCAATTGTCACATTTCTTGTCTTATTTATTAATACTTTCATAAACATGGAACATCCTTTCTTTTGGTATGATATCTAGATGAGAACATCCCAGTTTGGTCATGATCTGTCAACTGGACAGCTGTGCGGGTTCGAATCCTAAAGTCTTTATTTACCACAGTCTACAGGTCATTTATTAAGCAATTTCATTGTAACTTGATAGTATGACTTGGTCTGATGACCAGATGAGAACATCCTACATGTATTTTGGTCTAAATTGGTCAACGGTGAGGCCTCATAAGCCCCTGCTATTAAAACCTTCGACACAGCCAGACACATACTTGATAGTATGACTTGGTCTGATGACTAGATGAGAACATCCTACATGTATTTTGGTCTAAATTGGTCAACGGTGAGGCCTCATAAGCCCCTGCTATTAAAACCTTCGACACAGCCTGCAAGTCATATTTATGAGGTGATTTCATATGAGGTGATTTCATCAAACACTACACACAGTTAAGTTAAGCCGCAGTGTCATTAACCCTTTCATTAATGGTAATTATGGATCACTGGATTTAAGTGTAGTTTAACACAAATAATTTCTGTCCTATTTTACCTTCACTGATAATACATGGAATCTGGTATTATGCATGACAAAATATATTTCCTGATGGTTATCATGCACATGATGTATACATAATGTACCAATACCAAATAATTCACTTTAATCCCCTTAACCCTTCTTGGATGACAGATTTGTTTTGCTGCACATTTGACAGTTTATGCTCTGTGCCTGTGTAGTTGTGTCTACACAAGTCTAGGCTGCCTATATAAGCAGCCAAGACTTGCCTAGAAACAACTGCTGATGTACTTAGAATTCTAATTAACTGAACTTGTTTTGTAAATTTCCCCACAATCTGGAAACTCTTCACTTGAAACAAATATTTTTCTGCTGCTAAACATGTGTAATGTGTCAAGCCAGTATAGTAATTTTCAGAACTTTGAGTCGTAACAGTAGCATTCAGCACTAGGACCGTTAACTTTTGACCTAATATGACAAGAAGATGAAACTTGCCAAAAGATGTCCTGAATTAAGCCTGCTTACCCTTCACCTAACAAATTGGCCATATCTGCCTGCATAATTTATAAACTTTGCAGGTGAAAAAAAAGTATTTTTAAAAGAATTTCAATTAAGCCATATCATATGCCCCCTTATTGGGCTCATTCCAATGACAGGTCGCATGATATGGTTTTGATGAAAATTTTTTTTACTTTGATACAAAGTTATTAAAATAACAAATTTTGATATACTATGTGTTGGATAAAGGGTCTTGTTCCTGAGGCACCTCCCTCGTCATTGAAAACCTGCCTTATCTTTTTTTAACCTGGCCATTTCTTCAATGATTCTACACGGCACTTGTAGGACTAAAAATTTAACCCACTATATCTTGTTTGACAGAGCTCACCGAGCTTTATCAAACAATATATAGTTGGTTAAATATGGAACTGCAGTATCAAAAATTTTCACTGCTAAATACTTTGTTTTTTCCACAGAATAGTGTAAGAAGCCTTCCTCCCTCATTATAAAATTGGGGGAAAATTTTTATTTTTGGTCTCAAAAACACAGCTTATGTCTTGAAGATTTAGTTGGTCCCTGTTAATTACATTTAATCATCAAACACCAAATCATTTTCCACAATGTAATGAATTATTTGACCTGTTAATTGTAGAAAGGTTATACAAAAAAATCTAGGAGTGCAGTGGCTCAGTTGGTAGAGGTGTAGGCTGCAAGCCGAGAGGTCCTCGGTTCGAATTCCACCTGCGGCAACCGCGTTGTGTCCTTGGGCAAGACACTTCATTGCCCAGGTGGGGGCACAGAGACGTTGTGCACTAAGGCGTACTGCACGTCGATGGTGCACTTGTCTTCAACCAATGCTAACCCTGCTTGTGTGGAGTTAGTATGTTGGGGAGCTGACAGTTGCTCGCCATTGCTCGGTGCTTCTCTCCGGGTACTCTGGCTTCCTTCACCCGTAAAACTGTCACAGTCATGATTAGCCATTGTGCATAAATATGTGACCTTAAAACACCAATAAATAAATAAATACAAAAAATCCCTGTTAACTGAATGAAAGATTTTATAGTGGATCAAATGTTTTGTCCAGGTAATCACAAAATACTTTTTTTGCTGTACGAAGATGACTTGATACTTGTTTTGTGTTTGCAATATATCCATAGATGCGAAAAGTGACATAAACCCTCAGTAAACATTGTATCAACTAAGGCTCCCACAAAGTAGATCTGTTTTTCAGGCCATTTTTGTAAAATTGCAATTGGGCCGGCGGTTTTTTATTCTATTTTGTATTTTTGTAATTATTTCTTTGCCATCAAAAGTTCATGTTCTTGATTTGTTTTATGTTTTAGGCCTCATAATCTACAGAATAGCATGGGCGGAGGTGGATTTCATCCCTTGAGTGTAAGAAGGCTTCACAATGCTAAAGCATTGTGAAGCCTTGTTACACTGAAGGGACAAATTTATCAATTTTTTTAACTTGGGTAAAATATCAGACATAAACCATTTAATTAATTTTTTTTTCAAGCTTGCATTGGTTATGAAGAGAGAGAACAACAGCCAAAATGACCATGCAGGAGAACCTGAGAAACAGATTTTTAACTTTTTTAGGCTTAACTAAATGAAAGATTTTTATAGTGGATCTAATTTTTTGTACAGATAATCACAGAATACTTTTTTTTGTTGTACGAAGATGATTTGATACGTGTATTGTGTTTGGAATTTATCCATTATTGGGTTAGCAATATATCCATAGATGCAGAAAGTAACAAAAACCCTCAGTATACAATGCATCGACTAACTGGAAGAGAACTAAGAAATTAGTTACTAGTCCCTGGCCTTCCCAGATCAGTCTTCTACTAAATCTGTTTATTAGGGATTAGGGCATACGTTCATCACTTTAGTATATTGGTCTTACAGGTGGAAAGAGGTGAAGGCAGTTGTTAAGCTTTTGAACACTCAGTTCCTAGATCAGATTGCTGCATGCAATTGAGCAAATTAATTTTGTATTCGTACGAAGGTTCAGTAGTAATTTAACCCTTAAGGGCCTAAAACCAACTTTGATCACATTTTTTGCAACAGAACAGGTGGCCCTACAACTCACTAGTTACCTTCTTAGCACCTTGGTAGTTTTTAGGCAAGTCTTGGCTGTGTATATAGGCAGCCAAGACTTGCCAAAAACAGCAGCATAATCACAGGATGTAGACTGTCAAAGTGTAGCAAATATATGTAAAAATCTCTAGGCTCTTAAGGGTTAATCCAACAGCCTTACACGGCCATTGGATTAATTTAATACTACAGTACATTCGCAATGGACTGGTCGTAATCCATATTTGGGCTGGGATCTTCATGCATACATTTACCAGATAATAAAATCATCATCAGCAAAATTTTAATTAAATTGTTGATGATTATTCCTATATTTATTTATTAGGGTTTAAGGTCACATACTTATGCACAATGGCTAATCGTGACCGTGACAGTTTTACGGGTGGAGGAAGCCGGAGTACCCGGAGAGAACCACCAAGCAGCTGTCAGCTCCTCAACATTCTAACTCTGTTCAAGCACCGCTCAAGCAAGGTTACAGCGGTTGAAGATATGTGCACCATCGACGTGCAGTATGCCTTAGTACATGGCGTCATCGTGCCCCCAAGTAGGCAACCGGGATAAAGTGCCTTGTCCAAGGACACAATGCGGATCGTCCCGGACGGGGATCGAACTCGGGATCTCTAGCATAGAAGTCCAACAGTCTACCACTGAGCCACCGCGCTCCCGATTATTCCTATAATTAGTCTTTGGAATCTAATATTATTGCATCCATGGAAATAGTGCCCACCTGCGGAAAGTGACCAGTCCATGGTGGCTGTACTGTAATCTGCCCTTAGCTATGGTCATCCATTATGCTTATATGCTAACCAACCATCAAATGTTTCTTTAAACAAAGATTTATGCATTTCTGTTGGAAAGGGTTAAGCATTAGAAAGTACCTTTCAGACATTCCAACTTACTAACCATGCACAAGTGAACTGAATCAGTTTTTTAACACAAAAAGCAATAACAGCTAATGCTTCTAATTAACTCTATTTTCAGCCTCAACCTCATGATCATAGTATGTCATTTAATTCATCCTCACAAACATCACCCTTAACATCACCATCTTCATCACAGAGTTCGCTTCCTGGTGGACCAGCTCGTCATCGCTTCAATCCACAACTCCAGTCCACTCCACAAGTCAATGGACACCATTATTCAGGTAGGAGTTCATGTGTATGTGTTCTGTGATCATAAATAGTTGTTACAATGATTGATTCTAAACACCATTTCCTCTACCCACTCCAACCATTCCTCCTTAATAGAGCCACAACTGTGCAGCATTGACTCTTTCTGCTCCGACTTCTCAACAGATTCATTTGACAGGGTCCATGCAGGTCATGGATTAAGACAAAGTGCAGTGCAGATTTTGGAGAAGTCATGGAATGTTAAGTTCATTATCATGTCAGTTTACGTGATATAAAAAGGCGACATAGTTGAATATTAGTAAGCCATGATGCAATATCCTATCAGTTTTTCAGTTCTAAGTAATGCACAGCTTTATTTCAACTACTTGTACATGTATATGTATAAAAATATCCTGAATTAATTATAAATTTCAGAATTTTCTTTTCTTCCAAAACCAATTTGATCACACATGATAAAGATCTTCTCTGATAAAGATCTTTCCTGTCTTGTTTCAATCAGTGAGAGAGGAAGGCTTTAAGATGGAACTGTTGTCTGTATTTGTAGAATGTTATTTTTCTTAATGCTTTACCTAGGAGACTGGGCAGTTTTTCAGAGTTTACATCACTGCTTTAAGTGTACTAGCTTTACAGTGCTTTGTAGTCAGTATGGATAGCCAATTCAGGACTAGAAATCTTTGTCCAGGTTCTCTGACTTTTGTCTGGAAGTCTTCTTCAATTTTAGCTATTAACCCAATGCAGGTGATATAAAAATTTAATTTAATTTTAAAAAAATTTCAACAGAACCACATCATGTGAGCTCTCAATGGAACAATCTCGATAAGATTGTTCATTCTAAGGAGGGGGGGGGGGGGGGAGGGGGGGGGGGGAGAATAATATGGTTTTCTTATTCTTCCAAAAATCCTGAATTCTATTATCTGCATGGAGCATCAACTAATGTAATTACAGATAACATGTCATATTTAGTGAAAACAGACTTTCTTTGAAGCCTCAAAATGTCCTTGGATATCGCCATTTGCATGGATGGTAGAGTTCAGCTAATTAGTGGATTTCAGCTACTTAACGCTAAAACCATATCATGGTCGTCGAGCTCGTTCCAACGAGGAGTCACATGATATGGTTTTGTTGACATTTTTTTTTTAAATTTTAAAAAAGTGGTATTTAAAATAATAAATTTTGATATCGTCTTCGTTGGGTAAAGGGTTAATGATCTAAATGGTGAAATTTTATTTTTTTTATTTTCTATAAATTTTTATGAAAATGGCCTTAACCCTCTGCACACTGAAGTCAAAATATTGAAATTTCAAGCTGTAAATTCTCCTATTATACAACAAGAAACTGAACCAATTCAATCTTGTTTGACAGAGCTCACTGACAAGATTTAATATATCAGACAAGATTTAATATATTAAGCATAAATGCTAGGTTTATCATTAGAATACAGACAAATGACTGGACTCCTGATAACTGGTAGAGTTCTAAAGTATTTTTCAAACATTATTAGTAACGCGAGTATTATTTTTTTTCATAGATACCATATCTCTAGCAAAAGCAACCTTGTTTTGGGGAGATTTTGTTCATAACTAACTATTTTGTTACAATTTATTGGAGAGTGCCAAAAAAAGCACTCTTCAATAAATTGTAACAAAACATTTTTTGAGAAACATTTTTTTCTACTGCCTAGCACACAAAAGCTAACACATACAATGTAAAGCCACTATAGTGGCTTTCAGCACTTTTCAACAGAGCCATGATAGTGGCTTCTAGCACTCTACCAGTTAATTGAATATTCCTGTTAATCCTTTGCACAGTGATACCAAAAATACTACAAAATTTATTTTTTTCCATAATGCAACTAGGAATTTAACCAATCAAATCTTGTTTAGCATAGCTCATCGAGTTGTGGCAAACAAAATTGAATCGGTTAAATTCCTGGTTGGCTAATGGGAAAAATTTTTGGATGTTGAACTTTTGATATCTTTTGTCATCAGTGTGCAGGAGGTTAATTGACTATTTTTCCCTGGCTAAGTGACTGTCCAAGCATTTACCTAACAGCATCTTTAAAAAATAAATTAAATATCACATTTTTCGAAAAAAATTCTCACAATTTTTCAATAAAACCATACAAATATGGATATCATTAGAATCGGCTTGATTTGTTTGTTTTTATCGAGACATTTTTAGCTTAACTTGACAAAGTCAAGATAAACTTGACAAAGTCAAGATAAGCTGTTGCCATCACGCATGTGGAAGTCTGTCCACATTTTCTTTAGCACAGGCTACACCCTGTAGATCTTGTCCGATCATCATAAAATTTCATATGCTTGTTTGAGGTCATGTCTAGATGAGAACATCCCCTTTTGGGCATGATCGGTCAACCATGATGGCTGAGCGGGCCTGAAACCTTAAAACCTTTAGCACAGTGTAGAGGTTGTATTTGTGAAAGGATAACTCTGGATAATGTTTAGATGAGAACGTCTTTGGTAGAGTAACTTGGTATGATATCTAGATAAGACCTTCCTATTTTGGTCATGATTGGTCAGCTGTGACTACCGGACCATCATGTGACCTAGATTCCTTTAGTAAAGTCTATGAGTAAAATTGATGAAGGAGCAATTTAATTGTAACTTGGTAAGATGACCTGTTTTGGAATGATTTTACTGTAACTTGGCAACTTTGGTTGTGTACATTAACAGTGAGGGCCACATTAACCCAATCCTAAATTCTTTAGTACAGGCTACACCGCAAATTATTGTTATTGAAAACATAGTATGTAGGGAACAGAAATTAACATATTCTCAATTATCACAATTCTCCACTTATTTCATAATACTGGCATAGACATTGAACATTATCCTTTTCTTCAAACACTACACACAGTCAAGTTAAGCTACAGTGTCATTGACACTTTCATTAAGATATTTTAGGCTTTGGTCTGCTGTGGTAGGCTTATTTGGTCAATTTCCTGGCCGTTTGGCCCCTATGTTGAATTTGAAAATTCCAGCCCCAAAAAGTGTTTGAAAATAAGTCTGTTTGGAAAGCAATAATCGAAGGTTTTTTAAAAATTATATTGAGATAGGGCCAAGACCATTTTTTTTAAAAATGCAAGCAGGCGGGCAATTTTTAACTTTTGTTTAATTAAACACTCAACTTTTTATTTTGAAGCCTTTGTAATGATATAAAGAAATAATGGACATTATGCCAAGTGTTTTAAAAAATTATTTCTGTTCTCTCAGCTTTTATTGATTGCTTAAAAAAATGGCAATTTCTTAATTTCTTATGCTTTTCACCTTAGTCTGAATACTCAATTTTGGTTTCCTATATATAATTGTAGGATCTTTTGACCCGACAAGAGATGGAGAATTGAGTGCAATTTCCAGTGAAACAAGTCCACTTAAAACTAAAGGTAAATATATTTACTTTAGCATGTTGCATTTCTTCTACCATTATAGTCTGCCCAAGTATATCAAAAAATTATCTTTGTAGGATGACTCAGTGTAATGTCTAGATGAAGGCATCCCCTTTTGGTTGTGATTGGTCGACCATGATGGCTGCCCAAGCCAAAAACCTGAAAACCTTTAGCACAGTCTACAGGTCGTATTTATGAAGGTATTTCATGGAAACTTGGTAGAATGACTCCATATAATATCTAGATGAGAATGCCCCCTTTTGGTCATGATCTGTCAATTGTAATGGACGCCCAAGCCCAAAACCCCAAAACTTTTAACACAATCTACAGGTCATATTTAATATGGAGGGATTTCATTGTAACTTGCTAGGATGACTCTGTATGACATTTAGATGACGACATCCCCTTTTAGTTGCGATCGGTCATCCATAATCGCTACACAGACCCAAAGCCTGAGAACCTTTAGCACTGTCTAAAGGTTGTATTTGTGGAGGGATTTCAATGTAACTTGGTAGGATGACTCCACATAATGTCTAGATAAGAAGATCCCCATTTTGTCGCGATTGGTCAACTTTGATGGCTATAGGGGCCCCGAAGCCCAAAAACCTTTAGCACAGTCTAGAGGTCATATTTATGAAGGGATTTCATTGTAACTTGGTAGGATGACTCCAGATAATGTATAGATGAGAACGTCCTCTTTTGGTCGCGATCATTCAGCTGTGATGGCTGCCTGAGCCCGAAAACCTTTAGCAAAGACTACAGGTCACATTTGTGAAGGGATTTCATTGTAACTTGGTAGGATGACTCGGTACAATGTCTAGATGATTCCCTTTTGGTTGCGATTGGTAAACCATGATGGCTGCCCAATCCCAAATCCCCCAAAAACTTTAGCACAGTCTACAGGTCGTATTTATGAAGGGATTTCTTGGAAACTTGGAAGAATGACTTTGTATAATATCTAGATGAGAATGTCCCCTTTTGGTGATGATCCGTCAACCATAATGGCTGCCCGAGCCCGAAACCCCCCAAAATGTTCAATGTTTATAAAAGGATTATGAAATAAGACAAGAATTGTGATAATTGGGAATATGTTAATTTCTGTTCCCTGTATGCTATGTTTTCAATAGAAATAATATGAGGTGTAGACTGTACTAAAGAATTAAGGGGTGGGTTCATGTGGCCCTCACA
Source organism: Pictodentalium vernedei (assembly GCA_031216915.1). Lineage (NCBI taxonomy): Eukaryota > Metazoa > Mollusca > Scaphopoda > Dentaliida > Dentaliidae > Pictodentalium > Pictodentalium vernedei. The sequence continues at coordinate 689,380,243 of CM062296.1, read as the reverse complement.
GTTAATGTATGTGTGGCCCTCACAGTTAATGTATATCAACGAAAATTACCAATTTACAGTGAAATTATTCCAAAACAGGTCATCCTATCAAGTTACAATGAAATCCCTTCATAAATACGGCCTGCAGACTGTGCTAAAGGTATTTGGGCTTCGGGCCCATGTAGCCATCAGGGTTGACCAATCACAACCAAAAGGGGACATCCTCATCTAGACATCATATTGAGTCATCCTACCAAGTTACAATGAAACTTCTTCATAAATATGACCTGTAGTCTGTGCTAAAGCTTTTCAGGTTTTGGCCTCGGGCAGGTGTCATGGTTGAATGATCATGAACAAAATGGGACGTTCTCATTTTGTTCATCCTACCAAGTTACAATGAAATCCCTTCATAAATATGACCTGTAGACTGTGCTAAAGGTTTTCGAGCTTCATGCCTCTGCCGTCACAGCTGACCAATCACAACCAAAAGGGGACGTCCTCATCTAGACATTACATGGCATCAACCTGCCAAGTTACAATGAAATCCCTCCATAAATACTACCCGTAGACTGTGCTAAAGGTTTTCGGGTTTTGGGCTTGGGCAGCTGTCATGGCTGAATGATCGTGACCATAAGGGGACGTTCTCATCTAGATATTATCTGGAGTCATCCTACCAAGTTACAATGAAATCCCTTCATAAATATGACCTATAGACTGTGCTAAAGGTTTTCGGGCTTCAGGCTCCTGTAGCCGTCACAGTTGACCAATCGTGGCCAAAAGGAGACATTCTCATCTAGACATTATATGGAGTCAACCTACCAAGTTACAATGAAATCCCTCTATAAATATGACCTGTAGACTGTGCTAAAGGTTTTTGGGTTTTCGGCCTAGGGCAGTCATCATGGCTGACAGATCGCAACCAAATGGGGAAGTTCTCATCTGGACATCATACGAAGTCATTGTACCAAGTTTCAATGAAATCCCTCCATATTAAATATGACCTGCAGACTGTGCTAAAAAATTTTGGGTTTCAGACTTGGGCAGCCATCACGGTTGACAGATCATGACCAAAAGGGGGCGTTCTCATCTAGATATTATACAGAGGCATCCTACCAAGTTACAATGAAATCCCTTCACAAATGTGACCTGTAGTCTTTGCTAAAGGTTTTCAGGTTTTGGGCTCGGGCAGCCATCATGGTTGACCATTCGCAACCAAAAGGGGATGTTCTCATCTAGACATGACCCCAAACCTGCATATGAAATTTTGTGATGATCGGATAAGAACTTCAGGGTGTGGCCTGTGCTAAAAGAAAAAGTGCACAGACTAACAGACTTTCGCATGCATGATGGCAATAGCTTATCTTAACTTTGTCAAGTTAAGCTAAAAATTAATTTTATATTTTATATTTACCTATAAGCTGCAGCATGAAATTTTTATTTGCCTACATCAGTGTGCCAAGCGTTAAGTTAGCAAAATGATCAAATCTGTCCAATACCATACACAAGATCACTATTCTGTTTTTTTTTTTTTTAAATATTCTTCTTCCAAAATATAGCTTTTGGAAATTTTCTCAAAGTGAGCAGTCTCAGAAATACTTAGAAAGCAGACAATTAAATTATTTAGTCATCTAGGAAAAAGTATTGTGTCAACTGCAAAACATGTCGTGAAGAGGGTTAATTCTGTATTGAACAAATTTTTTCTCCAACAATGCAGATATCTGTTGCTAAATCGCAAAATAATGTTGTATGTAATCTTAATGCAAGAACCCAGTAATAAATAAATGACAAGATTCTTGTTTCTCTTAACCCTTTATCTAACGAATTATCAAATACATATGCATAATTTAAAATTAAGCAGTTGAAGAAAAAAAAGGTTTCAAAATTTTTTTTAACAAAACCATATCATGTGACCTCTCATTGCAACAAAGGGTCAAATCATATGGTTTTGTTGAGATTTTTAAATTTGAAAAAGCAATACCTGTAATTTAAATAATAAATTTTGATATCCTGTGTGTTGGATAAAGGGTTAACCAGAATGGGTCACACTCGGTTAATTTCTTAAAGCTGTTGATATTTTTCCATTTTCTTTCTCTCACATTGCTATTTCTCCAGTAGACAGTCTTCTTGCTGAATCTCCATTCTTTCTACTACTTTCTGCTCTTGTTGTGTTTTCTTTTTTCCAATGTGCATGACAATAAAACAGCCATCTGGCTTTGTCATCTCCCTGCAGAAAACAAAAGTCTGTCTCAGTAATTGTTAGGTATTGAACCCAAAGCAATTAATTACTGCTGAATTAGTTTTATTACTGTTTAATTATTTTGGGGTCATTGTTTAATTAACTCCTACTTGTAATATATTGTTTTCTGCAAATAAATTAATTCATTCAAAACACACCTCATGAAATGCCTCACGAGAAGTAACTTACTTTATCCAACAGCCGGTCATGATATGGATGGCTGGTTAAACTTCAGTTTAAACTAGTGCTGCTTCTGGCACAGATTTTAACCTCCTGCATATTGATGTCGAAAATAAAAAAAAATCAAGCTGCAAAATTATTTCGCCCATAATGCAAGTTGAATTTAACCAATTCAGTCTTGTTTGCCAGAGCTCTGTCAAACAAGACTGAATTGGTTAAATTCCTAGTTGCATTATGGGAAAAAAATTCTACTTTAATTTTTTTGGTATTTTGACATCAGTACCTAGGGTTTTTTTCTATGGTTTCTAACATGGGGTACAAATGATGTTGAATTTCCACAATTTTATTCAGTTATGATTTTTATGTGTACCCATACTATGTATGGTACACATAATGCCGGCATCCGGGGTGACCATCTGTCGTTCGTCCATCCTTTGTCCGTCCATCTGTCTGTCTGTCCAGGCCAACATTGGGGGTTTAGGGGATATTATTATTAGGGGATACCTCCAAATTAAGGTAGTGTTAGGGTTAGGAGTGGGGTTAGGGTTAGGGGTAGCCCCAGAGTAGGGCTTAAGGTTGGAGAGGGTTAGGTCCCTGGGGGTTAGGGTTGGGGTCAGGGGTTGGGTTTTAGTTTTAGTAGCCCCTAAACTGAAAAATAGTTCCTAATCCTATTGGTTTGGCTAGGGTGGGGTTGGGTCAGGGGTGGGGTTAGGGGTAGCCCCAGAGTAGGGCTTAAGGTTAGGGGGGTTAGGTCCCGGGGGTGGGTGGGAGTTAGGGTCTGGGGTAGGCTTTTAGGGTCAGGGTGGGGTAGGGTTATGGTGTGGTTTTTGGGTGGAGGGGTGGGGTTAGGCTTAAATATAAGTTCTAGGGTGGAGGGGGTGGGGTTCTGGGTAAAGTAAGGTTTTGGACATACAAAATGTTTTTTTGGTAGCCCAAAAGCCCGAAATGTTGGAGCGTCTGTCCATCTGTCCATCCATCTGTCCGTCCGTCCGTCCAGCATCCATATCCATTTCTTTAGCATTTGATAACTTGAAAAATATTGCTTGGATTGTCAAGTTACTTTATATTTGTGTTCAGGTTACTGATGTGCCGAGCTGTGTAGTTTTTGGTGTAAATCGGATAATTTGATCCTGAGATATTAACCCTTTATCCTTCAAATTGAAAATTCCTCCAATCCCTTTGACATTTGATAACTTGAAAAATATTGCTTGGATTGTCTAGTTACTTTATATTTGTGTTCAGGTTACCAATTTGCCGAGCTGTATAGTTTTTGGTGTAAATCTGATGATTTGATCCCGAGATATTAACTCTTTATCCTTCAAATTGAAAATTCCTCCCATCCCTTTGGCATTCGATAACTTGAAAAATATTGCTTGGATTGTCAAGTTACTTTATATTTGTGTTCAGGTTACTGATGTGCTGAGCTGTATAGTTTTTGGTGTAAATCTCTTATTTTGATCCTGAGATATCAACCCTTTATTCTTCAAATTGAAAATTTCTCCAATTCCTTTGGCATTCGATAACTTGAAAAATACTGCTTGGATTGTCAAGTTACTTTATATTTGTGTTCAGGTTACTGATGTGCCAAGCTGTATAGTTTTTGGTGTAAATCTGATAATTTAATCCTGAGATATTAACCCTTTATCCTTCAAATTGAAAATTCCTCCAATCCCTTTGGCATTCGATAACTTGAAAAATATTGCTTGGATTGTCAAGTTACTTTATATTTGTGTTTAGGTTACTGATGTACCGAGCTGTATAGTTTTTGGTGTAAATCTGTTATTTTGATCCCGAGATATTAACCCTTTATCCTTCAAATTGAAAATTCCTCCAATCCCTTTGGTATTTGATAACTTGAAAAATATTGCTTGGATTGTCAATTACTTTATATTTGTGTTTAGGTTACTGATGTACCGAGCTGTATAGTTTTTGGTGTAAATCTGTTATTTTGATCCTGAGATATTAACCCTTTATCCTTCAAATTGAAAATTCCTCCAATCCCTTTGGCATTTGATAACTTGAAAAATATTGCTTGGATTGTCAAGTTACTTTATAATTGTGTTCAGGTTACTGATGTGCTGAGCTGTATAGTTTTTGGTGTAAATCTGATAATTTGATCCGGAGATATTAACCCCCTTTATCCTTCAAATTGAAAATTCCTCCAATCCCTTTGGAATGAGATAACTCAAAAAATATCAATCCGATTGTCATGTTACTTTATATATTTATTCAGGTTACTGATGTGCTGTGCTGTATAGTTTTTTATGTAAATCTGATAATTTGATCCAGAGATATTAACCCTTTATCCATCAAATTAGACACTCCTCCAATCCATTTCTATATGTACCCATAACTTGTATGGTGTACATAATGTCGGCATCCATGGTGGCCCTCCGTCATACAGCTTTCTACTAGTTGCACGTATGGGTACACATCTGACGTTTTCCTCAGCCTATTTTTTTTATGTAAATATATTTCCTTAACCTCCTGCACATTAATATCAAAAATAAAAAAACAAAATTAAGCTACAAAACTATTTTACCCATAGTGCAACTTGATCCCGAGATATTAACCCTTTATCCTTCAAATTGAAAATTCCTCCCATCCCTTTGGCATTCGATAACATGAAAAATATTGCTTGGATTGTCAAGTTACTTTATATTTGTGTTCAGGTTACTGATGTGCCGAGCTGTATAGTTTTTGGTGTAAATCTGGTAATTTAATCCTGAGATATTAACCCTTTATCCTTCAAATTGAAAATTTCTCTAATCCCTTTGGCATTCGATAACTTGAAAAATACAGCTTGGATTGTCAAGTTACTTTATATTTGTGTTCAGGTTACTGATGTGCCGAGCTGTATAGTTTTTGTTGTAAATCTGGTAATTTAATCCTGAGATATTAACCCTTTATCCTTCAAATTGAAAATTCCTCCAATCCCTTTGGCATTCGATAACTTGAAAAATATTGCTTGGATTGTCAAGTTACTTTATATTTGTGTTCAGGTTACTGATGTACCAAGCTGTATAGTTTTTGGTGTAAATCTGTTATTTTGATCCTGAGATATTAACTCTTTATCCTTCAAATTGAAAATTCCTCCAATCCCTTTGGCATTTGATAACTTGAAAAATATTGCTTGGATTGTCAAGTTACTTTATAATTGTGTTCAGGTTACTGATGTGCTGAGCTGTATAGTTTTTGGTGTAAATCTGGTAATTTAATCCTGAGATATTAACCCTTTATCCTTCAAATTGAAAATTCCTCCAATCCCTTTGGCATTCGATAACTTGAAAAATATTGCTTGGATTGTCAAGTTACTTTATATTTGTGTTCAGGTTACTGATGTACCAAGCTGTATAGTTTTTGGTGTAAATCTGTTATTTTGATCCTGAGATATTAACTCTTTATCCTTCAAATTGAAAATTCCTCCAATCCCTTTGGCATTTGATAACTTGAAAAATATTGCTTGGATTGTCAAGTTACTTTATAATTGTGTTCAGGTTACTGATGTGCTGAGCTGTATAGTTTTTGGTGTAAATCTGATAAGTTGATCCGGAGATATTAACCCCCTTTTTCCTTCAAATTGAAAATTCCTCCAATCCCTTTGGAATGAGATAACTCAAAAAATATCAATCCGATTGTCATGTTACTTTATATATTTATTCAGGGTACTGATGTGCTGTGCTGTATAGTTTTTTGTGTAAATCTGATAATTTGATCCAGAGATATTAACCCTTTATCCATCAAATTAGAAACTCCTCCAATCCATTTCTATATGTACCCATAACTTCTATGGTGTACATAATGTCAGCATCCATGGTGGCCCTCCGTCATACAGCTTTCTACTAGTTGCACGTATGGGTACACATCTGACGATTTCATCGGCCTATTTTTTTTATGTAAATATATTTCCTTAACCTCCTGCACATTAATATCAAAAATAAAAAAACAAAATTAAGCTACTAAACTATTTTACCCATAGTGCAACTTGAGTTTAACCAATTCAGTCTAGTTTGCCAGAGCACTGTCAAACAAGATTGAATTAGTTAAATTCCTAGTTGCATTATGGGAAAAAAAGTCTACTTTAATTTTTTTTGTATTTTCACATCAATGCTTAAGGTATTAACTGGTAGAGAGCCAGAAGCCACTATCTTTAGTAGCTTTATACTGCATGCATTAGTTTGATGTTTGCTCAGCAGTAGAACAAAATATGTTTTTTGAGCAGGCACGCACCAATAAATTGTAACAAATTAATTATTTTTAACAAGCTAATTAATTGTACCAAATTAATTTATGAAAAAATTTTTGCTAAACCAAGGCTCCACTTGCTTGTAGCAATAGAATCTTTAAAAAAAATATTCATCTTACAAATCACCTTTGAAAAATAATTTAGCACTCTACCAGTTAAAGTGATAATATCCACATGCATTGGATTGTCAGTGTTTTTTTTCTATGGTTTCTGACATGGATTACAAAAGATGTTGAGTTTTCACAGTCTTATTCAATCATTATTTTCTTTGTGTAAATATATATCCTCACTTATTTCCTTTTTTTACAGGTGCTAACAATATTGGTGACTTATTCCATGAAGCAGGACAGGTTGGCAGGGCTGTTGGCTCACTAGTTACAGTTATGACTGATGATGAATTAAATGGCAATGGTGAACATGTCAAGAAATCATGATACACTAACGAAAGAATTATATATCACAATAAAGTGTCTTACTTACCTTGCAGTCATTCTACCAATCTAAAATACAGTTCTACTGTATGAGAATTGATAGAATTCAATACTTGTTGGGCTGTGACACTTCTCACATCAGGGATTAAGCTTATGATCAGCCAATAGGTTGCCCCCTCAATTGGTCATGAAACTTGCCAACAACATTTTTTATATCATTATCATCGGGGTTGACTGGGATTCAGAATCTGTGCTGGAAACATTTCCTTGTACCAGCCCACTACTGTTGGGCTCCATGCACAATTGAGTTGAGATGGGGTGGTACATAGGCAGCCAAAATTTGTCTTGAAACAACTAACAATATGCTTGGAATGTACCTTAATTGCATGCTGAGGTACATGCTCTAATGTAGTACAAACTGATAAAATTCAGAAATAGGCCTCTTAACAGTTAAAAGCCCTGTCAATATTTTCCAGAATTCCACAAAATCACCACCTAGTAGCATCTCAGTGACTTTTTAGTCACATTGGAAACCACTACCAGTGTAAGATTATCATAGTATGGAGGACTTCCTCATTCAGGGATACCTGTTCTGAGACTACAGGGCTTGTCAATGACAGAAATACACCCTTTAGGATCAACAGTTTTCTTGCTTCGGGACACAGTTAATAATGGTACAGTTAGTAATGGAAAGAGTTCATTAACTCCAAACATTTGCAAGCTGGACCTCCCAATAACAGTTATTCATAATATCTGTGAAAAAGCACCATAAGCTCACACAGGGTCCCACTCATACAAAAAGTCCTTGAATTTTGCTCCCTTCCTTGAAAAGGGCTTAAAATTGTTTCTATCCTTGAAAAGAACTTGATTCTCCCTCCCATCCCTCCCTTGAGTAATTAAATTCAGTTTACCTGTAAACTCAAAGATAAGAGATTTCATGATAACCCTCCATGTACATACGATATAACAAAATCATATCGGAATCACATCTTCTTTTTGATCTCTTTATTGTCCCTTGAGTACAACAAGGTGCCATCTGCAATGCTTTAGCATTGCAGGTGGCACCCTGTTGCATTCAAGGGATGATATATATCTAGTTGTTGGGTTTTCCTGAGATCAGGTACTCGAGACTGAAATTCTTTGTGTTATTTATGGTATTGTAAATTTATATGAAAATTGTAAGTCCTTGAAAATCGTGGTCAGAATCCTTGAAAAGTGCCAAAATAGTGCCTGAATTTGATTCTCTAATATCAGTGGGAACCGTGTTTTGCTATATCTTGCAGCCCCAACAATGACTGGGTGAAGCATAGTGTTGCCTAGGCTGAAAGATAACTAATGTTTGTAAAGCTTGTCCTCAGAGATTGTAAGGGGTGAGAATTAGGGCGTGACATGTTTTTTCTAAAATTTGTGAACATCATATGGGTGGAAAATTCACTATATGGTGTTGGTAGTAATCCACTCTCTTTTAGGTATCGTGACCTTTGCCTATTATATTTTTTTTTTTAAATTTCTGTTAATTCCATCTTTTCCTCTGACAGACTTGATTTTGATTTAACCCTTGAAGGCCTATTTCTGACTGTTGTTGGTTTTTTTACTACCTTCGATCAGATGACCCAACATGGGGTTTGGGGGTAAGTTTTACAAGATACATTTTAAACACATTGGCAGTTGTTTCTAGGCAAGTCTTGTCTGCCTTTATTGGAAAACCAAGACTTTACAAGACACAACTGCACCATCACAAAACATAGACTGTCATAGTGTAGCAAATCATTTATGAAAAATTAAAAATCTTCCGGACTTTAGGTATTAACAAAGCTTCAGTGTATTACTTGAGAAGAATAATTCAAAAATCTTCACAGCAATGATGAGATGGATTTGTTTTAAAATTGCCAATAAAAATAGAGAAAAGAATTGTTGTATGAATAATCGATTGGTTTAAAGACATGTTTTTGATTGTGGATAATTATTTTATCATTTTTGTGCCAAAATCAGTTGTTTTTTTACCAAACAGACATTTTTTTTTAAAAAACTACAGTTTCCATGAAAGACAATTGCCATGCCTTACCAAACACATTTTCTATTAACGCCTGGAGATTAATTTTAACAGTCTTTGTTTTCCATTATGGTTTGTTACAAAATCGGTTTCTTTTTTGTTATGTTATAAAATCAGTTTCTTTTTTGAGAAATTACTCTCAAGTACAGAGTTATTGATGCTTTGAGAAGTTGTTGCATGTCTCGAAAACTGAAAAAGAAGGGTTTCTTTTTCAAGCCCCTTATTTTTTTTCTTTCAGTTTTTTTCGTGTTTTATATATGAGCTTTTTGAAACAAGATATGGTTTTGGGAGTGTGATAACTCGTTAGAGGATTGGACTTTATACCAAAAGGTTGAGTGTTCACTCTATACCCACGTAATCTGCATTGTGTATTTGGGCACTGCATGTATACCCAACTGGCCAAGTGTGAACACAATAGTTAGCAGGCTTGCTTTAACCTGTGCTGTCCTGCTTCAGTCCTTTTAGCTGCAGTGTCCAACAGTTAACCCTGTACCTAACGAATCGACCACATCCAGTCACATAATTTACAAATTAAGCAATTGAAATAATATATATTTTTCAAAAAAAATATCAACAAATCCATATCATGTGTCCCTTCATTCCAATGAGGGGGTCACATGATATGATTGTGTTGGACATTTTTTTTTAAATTTAAAATAATAATTAAAATAATGAATTTTGACATCGTCTGCATTGGGTATAAAGTTAATCATCACTGCACATTGGTTCTCTCCAGGAACACATCTTTCCCCAACCTACAAATGCCAAATACCTATGTTTTTCTTTATCACATTCTGTTCACATATTTTATTCCTTCAAACAGTTTTCTGTCAAACCTCAACCCTTTGAACTCGAGCGGCCGCTTTTGCATCCAGGAACATGATACATCATAATTTCATTAAATAGGATGGATGCTAAATGCATGTGTGTGGTAGATCAATCAATATTTTCAATGTGCAGCCCCAAGGCTGCACGTTGAAAATATTATTTGGTCTACCCCCAAATATTGAACATGAACTCTTCCAGTTGCTGTCATTGAACTGATATGGAAGATACCACCAGGGTTCAAAGGGTTAAATACGTAATAGGTGTAATGTAAGTAATCATGTTGATTTACTTCATGGGAGAAATATTCACTTTTTTGGATAAGCAAGGCTAATTTTATTGACTGTTGAACTGATTTTGACACAAAAAACATCACCTTCTAGGTTTTAATGAGAGATCCATTTTAGCATTGCCCTATAATGATTTTGGTTTGAGATCATTAACTTCATTTAACCGTTCCAAGGTCAAATCTCCCTGTGAAAATCTGGGAAGTGAAGTAGAGCTTGTTTACTGTGTTAAACAAGCTTTGTTTTACTGGTAAAATAGGACCCGGTCACCAATGCCTGGGGTGGAAGTTCTCTAAGGTGGGCAACATGGGTATAAACAATTGGCTGGACTTGACTTTATATTCATGTTGTGGTCACAATTAGCCATTGTGCAAAAATATGTGACTTTAAAGACCAATAAATCAATAAATAAATAACATGGTCAAGCCTGACCTTATATACCCAGAATATCACAGTTCATTTCTGAAATTTTTCTCAGTAAGCTGCTGAAATGTTGTTATGTGCGACCAAGCCTGAAAATAAGCAGATTGTCATCTTCAAAATGAGGACCCCAATCTGAATCAAGGTCTCAAGCCAAAACACAAAGTTGTACCTGGAGGATAAATTGGCCCACTGTATGGGATAGCATCAGCAAATTCACCCTCTGGGGACCTCGTTTTGCAAATGACAGGTTGCTTATAATTAGGCTTGTGTGAGACACTGTTGGAAAGGCTCCAAAAACCATTTCCCACATTGTGTAACATACCAGTATTATTTCTCGTCACCAAAAGTGAAGACAAACAAAGAAAGACCTTTCAACTCTAGAATAAATTGCTGCACTAACACAGTTAAAATGATTGTATACCTTGGTGGGAAAATCTTTGAGGGATCTTTCCATGAAGATAAAGATAACTACTGTTACTACTGTTATTGAGCAACAGTGAGTGCATATATGTAGCACAAGAAGAGTGGTTCTGCAGCACTTTTAAATGTTCCTAGTACCCTGTTTGTTCAGGCCCCTTGTACATGGGTTACAGAAATATGAACAATTGGTATTACTTCACATTTTGCTTCTGCAGCTATTATGACAGTGCCATTGATGCTAAAAATGACATCTTGGCGATGATTGAGGATGATGCTAAACAAGCCTGGGAATAAGCAATCTGTCATTTGCAGAATGAGGCCCCCAGAGGGTGAATATGCTGATACTATCCCATACAGTGGACCATTTTATCCTCTGGGTACCTCGTTCTGTTTAGACTTGTGACCTTGATTGAGATGGAGGTTCATAAAGGGTAAATTTAAGGATGCAGCAGGATAGCATAACCAAATTCACCCTCTGGGGACCTCATTCTGCAGATGACAGTCTGCTTATTCCAGCTTTGATGCAAAATATGGCCTCCAGTACAAAATTGTTTTAATTTAAGTGGTATATACTATTTTAAATATAAGGTGCTATTGTTAAATCGAGTTGTGATAAGTTTTGTGTTGGTGTTTTTTTTCTAAATAACTTTTAATTACACAATTATGTGCACCTTCAGTGTATGATATATGTCTGTGACTGAACAAAATTTGAAGCCTTGAAAAAGAGCAGTGTTTTTATTCTGTAGAATGACATTGAAAACCAACCATGAGAAAAAGTAAGCAGTTCCAACAAGAATCAGCTTCCGAACATAACGTAGGTAAAAAAAAACATTCTGGACCAGCAGTGCTGAGTGCTTACAGTGTTATGAAACCTTGTGTACACCAATGCTTTTTTTTAGTCCCTTTTGAGTACATTTGTTAATTTATCTTCATTTGTGGAACTGCATGTATGGAATGATTAAAAGTAAACAGCTTTAGTTTTGTCAGGAGCAGGTACAGAATACTGATGAAAAGTGGGAGAAGCGAGGAGTGTTTGAGGACATCACATCATCTTGTTGTAAATTTTGTGAAATTAATGCAGTGTTTCATTTTTGAGTATTAGAAAGAAGAATGTAAGTTGTTTGTCTATCAACACAGGTTTCACTCATTTTTACCAGGTGCAGTCAATAACTTTTGTAAGAATTATCTAGGATTAAATTTGGTAAACTATTTTTTTTGCTACAGCCTTTGGATTACCATTTATTGTAGTGATTTCCAACACACACACTCTAATAAATCCATACAAATCCAGTTTACTTCTGAAAATGAAGTTTAGTCTACAACCCTGTTAATTGAACTGTCACTTCACAGGTGAAACATATTCAATTAACAGGAGCATTCAGTTAACCCTTTTCACAACATAATGGCCAAAACTGGCCAGTGCTAATCACAAAAATCACCATTCAGTTTTCATTATTTTTTCATTTTTTGTCTCCAGTGAGGAATCGCGAGCTATGTTTTTGACAAAAAATGAAAAAATTTAGTTATTCAAGAATTTTGTTTGCAAGTGTTGTCTGCATTTTGACATAAAGGTTTAACAGGAATTTTGCCATTTGCCTTTATTTTCATAATAAACTAATTATTTTTTCGATTTAGCTTGCTTGATAGAGCTCATTGTCCTCCGTCAAACAATATATTGAATATACTGACATTTCAAACAAGAAATGTTCTTTTAAGTAGGCTTGTGAGTTGTCTGTACTATGAGATAATATATGGTCTCTATTGCAGTTAGAGCACTCTTCAGAAGAGACCCAATAATAGCTTTCAGACCTAGGACAGTCAGTGGTTAACTTCAATCAATCCATGAATAACACTGACATGGATGAGAACTGAGTTATTAAAAGAAATATATAAAAGAAGTATTCACCTCAAATATTTATGCAAACACATCTTGAAATATTAAATTTTCCCAGGCTTTTATCAAGACAAAAAGATTTGGGATGAGTTTCATAAATTATTTTTGATGGGAACTGGAATTTCATTTTCTTGTCACATGATACATATTGAAATGAAGATTTGTTGTTTAAGTATATGCCTACTACAAGCAGAATTACAAAAATATTCCTCTACCAAAGGAGGTAAAAATCCTTGCTCATGTGAAGAAAATAAAGCAGCCACGATATAAGTTTATGAGTAGTTCAAGAAATGTACCTTGCAGCTAAAGAGTGAAACCAAAGTTAACCCTTTACCCAAAATAATGGTCAAAACCGGCCAGTGCTATTCACAAAAATCGCCAATTTATTTTTATTATTTTTTCATTTTTGTCTCAAAAACAAAAGTTATGACCCCTCTTTGGAACGAGCTCATCGAGCGCGTTCCAATGAGGAGTCATAACCTATGTTTCTGAGACATGAAATGAAAAAAATTAGTTACTCAAGAATTTTGTTTGCAAGTGTCGTCTGCTTTTCATGTTAGGTAAATGGTTAAGAGTTAACAAGAACACATGACATTGATGTGCAACTCTGATGTCAAGAAGAGACATTCATTTGCATGAATGATATAGATTTGTAAACTCTGTAGTTACTCAACCCTTATACCCAATGCAGCCGATATCAAAATTTCTTTTTTTTTTCTTTTTTTTTTTTTTTAAATTTCATCAAAACCATATCATGTGACCACTCATTAGTTCAAAAGTGTTTTATTTCCATAGTTATATGAGATTGAAACAATAATAAGACCAACAATATAACCAGAGAAAATGGATGCAGCAGCAATCATAAAGCTTTTGTAAGCTCAATCCAATGTGACAGCTCATTGAAATGGGCTCAACGAGCTCATTCCAAGGAAGGGTCACATAATATGGTTTTGTTGAAATTTAAAAAAAACTTTTTTAAGCTGCCCAATTTTTATGTTATATGTCCCACTTGTTAGATAAAAGGCTAACTCCCCGAAGCTTATCACATAGAAACAAGTAGTTTTGAACTACAAAAGTGTTTGTTTTGTTTCTAATGGAAAACGATTTTCGGTTATTGTTGCTCATTTTTTATCATCTTGGGTTATGTATAGGGATGATACACAGTAAGGGCAAATATTTTATTTGTAACTTATTAGTAAATACAGTTATGTTATGTATAGTATTTCAACCATTCTTTTGCAATTACTTAGACACATGCTTCTGATAAAGAAGAATTCACTTCTCTTTCATGTACTTGCATCTGAATCTCTACTGCACAGCTCTTCTTACTTTTCCAAAAATGCCTCAGGTAGCAATCTTAGCTGCTTTAGTGTCAAGGAAAATGTTAGTGTCTCAAAATACCATGGTTTGTTCTGAAAGTTTCTTGCATTAGTTTTATGATGTGTTGTTTTGTGACACAAAGAAAGACTTTTACAATGGTATGTCACACAAGAGCAAGTTATAAGCAGATCAGACCTCCATCAGTTAGAAATTAAGACAATCTATAGAGATTATCATTACAGTGACTTTTTCTTCATGCTGTATCGCATCAAGTTCAGGACCTTGAGCCAAGCAATAAACTTTTTTTCCACTTATTTAAAATCTGGTAGAGTTAGCCCATAAAATATTGATCAACATTTTTCTTTTGTGGCAAACATTAGGCAAATGAAATGATTGTTTGCCAACACTGCACACAAGCAGAATTGCACAAAACCTTTATCCAATTCCTGAAATGTTCATAGCATTAAAATAATGGGTTTGTGTATGTCTCCCACTGGAATTACAATTTGAAATAATCACGGTGAATTTCCTATATCAGATTTTTAGCACTCTTAATTTAATTAAGAGAGATTTTGTTTTCCAAAATTGTAAGCATGATAAAAGTTGTTTCTAATGGTTATTTAATTTTAAAATTTCAGTTTATCTCAGGAATTTCAAATTGGTAGAGGATAGTATGACTAATTGTTATAATTGCTAGTGTCTGTAGGCATTCATCAACTAACCGTAATACAAAACCTTTTCTCAGAATAATGAATATCTCTCTTGAGATAAACTAGTCACAGGATATATATTTTTTAGAAGAATACTTAAGTTTAACCCCTTGCATGCTGCTGGCAGATTTTCCTACATGACAGGGTTTCTATTACCACTGAAATAAGTGTAATTTCACCACATTTAATTAAATTTTCTCCCTGAAAATTGAACAGATTTTTTCACCAATGATTTCTTGAGTTAAATTTTGATGATTCTTTCATGAAATCTAGTCATGGCTGCTTCATAGAAGCCATGACTAGAGTTCATGAGAAATATTTTGGAAAATACTCAGTGGGTTAACCCAAAATGTGCAGAAAATTAAACAGAATACGCCTACCAAAGCCGGAAATATCTTGGAAGTTTCTCAATAAAACCATATAAATATGGATATCATTAAAACCAGCTCTAATGATATTCATATTTGTATGGTTTTATTGAAAATTTGTGAATTTTTTTTTTAAAAAATGTGAAATTTAATTTATTTTTTACAAATACTGTGTTAGGTAAAGGGTTAAGAGTTAAAGTCCCATCCTCATTCAACATATCCCCTGTGGGAACCTGGAAAGTGAAACAGTGTTTATTTTTGCTGGTAAACAGGTTCTGCTTTACTGATAAATCCAATGTCTGGGGTGGAAGCCTTCTAAAGTGGGCAATATAGGTATCAATGATTGGCTTATCTTGACTTCATACCTAAGTTGCAGTCATGATATAGCCAAAGACGCTGAAAGTGATCTTAAACACCAATAAATAAATAAATTCATTTATGATATAAAAAAAACTATCCAATAATTTTAGAATTTTCCTTTGTAAGTTATTAAATTTAGGTAAAAAATATAAAATTAAACCTACACAGTTTTTGGAGACTATCTTTGCTTGAAAGCATAAAGGTGTCATCTGCAGTCGGCACATTTGTGTTTTCAAGGGACAACATCCATGCATTAATGGAATAATACCATAGCTAGTGACACCTCACCAGAATGAACATTTTTTTTTAAAACATGAAATTGTAAACCATTTATCATATTTTACTTTTTAGTGAAGGGTAAGAAAGGATTTTTTTTTTTCAAGATTATTCAGCTTTACCTGTCCACACAAAATGATGTACTCACAATATACTCACACGATAGAAAATCATTGATAAGGGTCTTGTTGTCAACAAAAATCTTTTTTAAATGCCTGGCAACTGCCCAGTTTGATTCATTACAGATGCAATCTGTATCATTGGTAAAATGAAACCAAATTTCCAAAACATGGAGTATAACTTGAAATTGAGCAAAAATGTCTGATGGGATAGATATTTTATCAGACTTCCCCAACACAAGCAGGTGTGAGTTTATGCCTGACCCAATTTTTACTACTAAGTGAATTAGAACCAACAGAGTGAAGGATCTGTTTCAAGGATAAAATGTAGTTGATGAGGGTCAGAATTGGAATTCATAACCTTTTGCACTCGATGGCCCTGTGCACCTATTCTTCCAGATTTGTGACATGCAGTGGTTAGAGAATCGTACTTCAAACCAAAAGGTTGATGGCTCAATCCTGCCTAGTGTGTGTCCTTGGGCATTAACTCCTGATTACCCTAAGTACACAGGGAATAACCTGCGAATGACCGTTTAGATTACGTTTGAGTTGCATCAATTGTAAAATATGTGAACGAACTACAGGTGACCACAGGTTACAACAAAGTAATGCAGCATAAGTTTAATAAATGATCATCTTAAAATAATTTCCACCAAAATAAATAGCAACAACTAAGACGCGATCTCGCTTGGGCGAGATCGCGAGTTAGTTGTTGATTTTTGTATAGGCAGAAATCCCATTAAGATGTAAAAAAAGCATGACTGGCATAGACAAAACAGAGAAGTTGGAGAAACATGAGAACACCCATTTCCTATGGGTTACGGCCATGCTATATAGCATAACCTGCCAATGGGTTATGATATAAGCCCTTTAATTCCTGGTCTGCTGTGGAATCCCTAGAAAGTGCAGTAGAATGTCATTGATTTGGAAAACAAGTTTCGTTACACTGGTCTAATATGACCTGGTAGCTACCGCTTGAGGTGGAAGTTCCCTGAAGTGGATGATAAACGCACAGTGGAGTCCACTTAATTGGATATCTCTTAAGTGAATAGCCCTGTTAATTGAATAAAATTTCCCAACACAAAACCATTTACCATACCTCTAGTACAAATTTGGCCTGTTAATTGAATATAGGTTATAGAGTAAACTCCTTTTTAATTGAATAAAATCTTTTGCAATGTGTTGAGAAATTACCCTGACTCTCCCCAGTTTTTCTTTGTTTGTAGACCTATTTGGCCTCAGCACATCCAGTACAGGCATTTAATCTATTATATATTGTTTGACAGAGCTCATGGAGATCTGTCAAACAAGATATAATAGAATAAATGCTAAGTTTGTCTCTAGAATACAGGAAAGTAACACAATCCCTGTTAATTGAATGCTCCTGTTAATTGAATAATTTTTATTTCAACATGGGCGTAAATGATTGGCTGAACTTGACTTTATATCCATGTTGTGGTCACAATTATTCATTGTACAGAAAAATGTGACCCAAAAGAAGCAAGCAGTCCATGAAAGAAATGGAAAAGTACAAGAAAAAGTCATTGTAAATGGATTCATTTCTTGAGTGCAACAAGCTGCCTTCTGCTATGATTAAGTATTGCAGATGACAACTTGTTGCACTAAAGGGTCAAAATTTTAGTTTTTAAAAATGGAAACAATCAATTCTGTGAGAAGCTGTTCGAACACAATTTTCTTGTTTTAAGTGTTTTCATGCAGCTTGTGAGAAAAGATGGTCAGAATTTTTTTTATATTTATATTAAATTCTTGTGCATTGTCCATGTGATTTGAAAGAAATCAATTGTTTTACTTGTTGGGACTGTAATGACTTTTTTAACTTTTCGAAATTTCTGAAGATGCCATAACATTGACTGCAGGTCTGCAGGATATTTAGTTTTTAATGTAGTTATATGACATCATAGCCTTGTTGATATTAATATATTACATAATACTTGTACTTGGTAAATTTCTACTGGAAAACTTGTACAAAATAAGCCAAAACTTACATATAAAGATGCATTTTCAAGTTAAAATGCAATAAATTTATTTATACATAAAAGTTGATTTTTGTTTTTATTTTTTAATGGGATAGCAGTTACATTTGTGCGACAACTTTTTTAGCTTAACTTGACAAAATCAAGATAAGCTGTTGCCATCATGTGTGCGGAATCTGTTAGTCTTTGAGCTTGTCAGTCTGTTCACATTTTCCTTTAGCACAGGCTACACCACGTAGTTCTTGTCCGATCATCACGAAATTTCATATGCAAGTTTGAGGTCATGTCTAGATGAGAACATCCCCTTTTGGTCGCGATCGGTCAACCATGATGGCTGCCTGAGCCCAAAACCCCAAAACCTTTAGCACAGTCTACAGGTCATATTTATGGAGAGATATCATTGTAACTTGGTAGGATGACTCTGTATAATGTCTAGATGAGAACGTCCCTTTTTGGTCATGATCTGTCAACCTTGACAGCAACCCAAGCCGAAACCAAAAAACTTTTACCACAGCCTACAGGTCATATTTAATATGGAGGGATTTCATTGTAACTTGGTAGGATGACACCATATGATGTCTAGATGAGAACTTCCCCATTTGGCCATGATCTGTCAACCGTGATGGCTGCCCAAGTCCAAAATCCAAAAACCTTTAGCACAGTCGTTGATGCTTCGCCCATGTTCAAATCTCGATAAGTAAAGGATAAAACATAGTTTGCACAAGTGTAAGGAAATACATGTACTATCGAATGCAGTCAGTAATAAGGGCGAAAGCTTGATATACTTTCCTATTTTTGTGTTTTGAGTTCCCAATAAAACTTATTGGGGATGTTTACAACAGGTTTGAATGGGAGGAATCTGAACGTTGGGGGTAGCCACTATATTTAGGTCACTGAACTAGTATTTTGGTATGATAACAATACTGATACCGTTCAGTATTTTCGGTATACCTCCCATCTCTAACATCAACCCAGGCCTCAGTTCTTTAGTAAAGTCTACACCTCAAATTATTGTTATTGAAAACATAGAATGTTGGGAACAGAAATTAACATATTTTCAATTATCACAATTCTTGTCTTATTTCAAAATCCTTCATAAACATTGAACATTATCCTTTTTCATTAAACACTACACACAGGCAAGTTAAGCTACAGTGTCATGACATCATTTCGAAGCCTGAAAACCTTTATCACAGTCTACAAGTCATATTTATGGAGGGATTTCATTGTAACTTGGTTGGATGACTCCAAATAATGTCTAGATGAGAATGTCCCCTTTTGGTCATGGTCATTCAGCCTTGATGGCTTCCCGAGCCCAAAAACATTTAGCATAGGCTATAGGTTGTATTTATGTAAGGATTTCATTGTAACTTGTTAGATTGACTCTATATAATGCCTAGATGATGACATCCGCTTTTGGTCGTGATTGCTCAACTGTGATGGCTACAGGTGCCCGAAGCCTGAAAACCTTGAGCACAGTCTACAGGTCATATTTATGAAGGGATTTCATTGTAACTTCATAGGATCACTCCAGATGATGCCCAGATGAGAATTTCCCTTTTGGTTGTGATCATTCAGCCATGATGGCTGCCCGAGCCCGAAGCCCAAAAACCTTTAGCACAGTCTACAGATCATATTTATGAAGGGATTTCATTGTAACTGGGTAGGTTGACTTCATATAATGTCTAGATGAGAACGTCCCCTTTTGGACATGATTGGGAAACTGTGACAGCAACAGGGGGCCGAAAACCTTTAGCACAGTCTACAGGTCATATTTATGAAGGGATTTCATTGTAGCTTGGTAGGATGACTCCAAATAATGTCTAGATGAGAACGTCCCCTTTTGGTCGCAATCATTCAGCCTTGATGGCTGCCCGAGCCCAAAACCCAAAAACCTTTAGCATAGTCTATAGGTCGTATTTATGTAAGGATTTCATTGTAACTTGTTAGGTTGACTCCATATAATGCCTAGATGATGACATCCCCTTTTGGTTGTGATTGGTCAACTGTGACAGCTTCAGGGGCCCGAAGCCTGAAAACCTTGAGCACAGTCTACAGGTCATATTTATGAAGGGATTTCATTGTAACTTCGTAGGATCACTCCAGATGATGCCCAGATGAGAACGTCCCCTTTTGGTCACGATCATTCAACCATTCAACCCGAGCCCAAAACCCGAAAAACTTTAGTACAAACTACAGGTCGTATTTGTGAAGGGATTCCATTGTAACTTGGTAGAATGACTCAGTATAATGTCGAGATGAGGATGTCCCCTTTTAGTAGTAATCGGTCAACCGTCATGGCTACACAGGCCTGAAGCCTGAAAACCTTTAGCACAGTCTACAGGCCATATTTATGAAGGGATTTCAATATAACTTGATAGGATGACTCATTTTGGAATAATTTCATTGTAACTTGGTAACTTTTGTTGATATACGTTAACTGTGAGGGCCACATACATTAACTGTGAGGTCATATTAACCCACCCCTCCGCCCTTTAGTTCAGTGTACACCTCATATTATTTTTATTAAAAACATAGCATACAGGGAACAGAAATTAACATATTCCCAATTATCACAATTCTTGTCTTATTTCATAATCCTTTCACAAACATTGAACATTATCCTTTTCATCAAACACAACACACAGACAAGTTAAGCACAGTGTCATTGACACTTTCATTTTTCTGGTTGTGTGTCCTTACACACTCACAGACAGATGTAATCATTAAGGGAAAACAGTACATTCAATTAAAATAAAATTTGTTTTTTTACCAGATATTATATTGCATTACAGGGAGCCGAAATATAAACTCATGGACTTGATTTGAACATATACTGAAGAACAAAAAGAAAAGCAAGTTCAGTTTTGGTTAATATAATTTTTCTATCCATAGACCTAATGTAGTAAAATTTGACACATAGCTACCTCAGTGTACTGTCCAAAGAATCTTTGGTAAAAATTCAGTCAACCATGACCACATGCAATGCTGTATGCTTTCGACATATTTTTCGACAAAGCATGCATCCGAGGCACTCCCCCCATGCTATGGCCTTGAAAACCATACGAAATCGAAATTTTGAACAGTACACAATGATTACACATTTAATTTCAACTTGAATGAAAAGCAAAATGCCGTGAATGTCCAAAGGTGATAGGGGTAGGACTGTTGCTCTAATTATACAGGGCCAATCGCAACGTCTCATCGCCCAGCAATTTGGGGTACATGAATCAATGATAGCTTTAGTTTAGTTGGGCATCTCAGAGCCACAGGAAGATTAGCTGACCATCCCAGGAGTAGACATCCACTTGTTACATCACCAAATCAAGATAGAGGCATACATCTCCCTCACCTCCGTAACCAATTTTAGATAGATGCTTTACAGGTCAGATGGACGACAATGTTGCTATCAAGCATCAAGGAAGCAAAACAACACATTCATGGGAGGATCTGTTATGACTTGGGGGATTTATCATTGCTTGAAAACACCTCTCGTGGTCATCCAGGGCAATCTTACAGCCATAAGATATTGGGATCAGGTCCTCATGCCTCATGTCCTTCCACTTATCCATGCATGCAACCTTAAGTTGCAGCAGGATAATGTGAGGCCACACATTGCTAGGGTTTGTCGGGACTTCCTCAACCAAAACAATGTTCCAGTTCTCGATTGGCCACCCTGCAGTCCAGATTTGTCCCCGATCGAGCATTTGTGAGACGAGCTGGATAGGAGGGTCAGGAAGCATGTCAACGTCCCAAACAACATCGCTCAGCTCAGGCAACCCCTTCTTCAGAAGTGAAATAACATCCCACAAAGGACCATAAACAACTTGATGGGGTCAGCGTTAAGGAGAGTTAGAGCAGTGACTGAAGCCCATAAGGACGTTGAACGCCAACAAAGAGGAGATTTTAACTAGTGGATCTGCAGAAGATGTTAAAGAATATTCCTTATAATACCCTAGGTAGAAATTCAGGCTATCATACAGCCCAGATATAAACCCATGCACTAAATTTGAACAAACCAGAATCTGACCTCCCCACCACCTCTGCAGATGCTGCATATCAAATATGAACAGACTATGACTGGTGGATCTAAAGAAGAAGATTTTTAAAGAATATTGTTGAACTTTGGGTTCTAATAGGGAACATAAATATGAACTCATACACCTGATTTAACCCTTTGAGGCTTTAATGATCCTGACGTTCAAACGTCATTGGCAATTCAGTTTCTTCAACTTTTTTCAAAATTCAACATCAAACGTCTGAAAGTACAAATAACAAGATATTTTTCACATTAGTGATTGATTAACTGGTTGAGGGCTAAATTATTTTTGGTGGGCTGAATTTGTTTTCAAAACTTGTTTTATTACAAATTATTGGAGAGTGCCGACAGGCACTCTCCAATAATTTGTAATAAAACAAATTTATATAAACAAAATATTATTTGTGTTTGACTGATATGAAATATAAGCAAGGAAAGTGTTGATCTTTTCTCTGGTATTCTCATTTTTTGAAAGCTTTGATAGTGGCTTCTAGGGGGTGCGGTGGCTCAGTTGGTAGAGGTGCAGGCTGCAAGCCGAGAGGTCCTCGGTTCGAATCCCACCTGCGGCAACCGCGTTGTGTCCTTGGGCAAGATACTTCACCCCGATTTCCTACATGGGGGCACGATGACGCTGTGTACTGAGGCGTACTGCACGTCGATGGTGCGCATGTCTTCAACCAATCTAACCCTGCCTGTGCTGCGGTGCAGAGTTCAGAGTTACGATGTTGGGGAGCTGACAGCTGCTCGTCGTTGCTCTGTCACGGTCACGATTAGCCATTGTGCATAAGTATGTGACCTTAAACACCAATAAATAATAATAAATAATAATAGTGGCTTCTAGCACTCAACCAGTTAACTGGTAGAGTGCTAAATTATTTTCGACCATCAAATCTTATACACATGTCTTTGCCTTGTTACAATTTATGGGAGAGTGCCTATGGGCACTCTCCCATAAATTGTAACAAGACAAACCCTTACAGATTAAATAATATCACTTCAAACATAATACAAAGCACATGCATTGAATAGGAGCCTTCAAGCTGTGGTACCTGCACTTCAGAATAAAGCCCAAATATGGGCTTCCAGCACTCTACCAGTTAAGAAGTCTTGACAGCAGGATAATATTAGTATTTTAAGCTGCGATAACATTTGGCTCAATGGTTGTCACTGAGCACTATTCGGGAGGAAATACGAATTGAAGTTAAAGCATTAAAAAATCGAAAAAGAATAACAAAACGAATGACCACAAAGCATCAAGGTGCTGTTTGATTTCGTACTATCAAAGGGTTAAACAAATTCAGTTCTTACTCTCCTACGGAATGCTGTACACCAATTAGACAACTGTGATCGGAAGAACAAGAATCTTTAGTTAAAATTCATTCTCCCTTTAGGAGTCCAAATATGAACCCAGGGCCTTAATTTAAACAAGGGGGCGCGGTGGCTCAGTTGGTAGAGGTGCAGGCTGCAAGCCGAGAGGTCCTCGGTTCGAATCCCACCTGCGGCAACCGCGTTGTGTCCTTGGGCAAGACACTTCACCCCGATTGCCTACATGGGGGCACGATGACGCTGTGTACTGAGGCGTACTGCACGTCGATGATGCACATGTCTTCAACCAATCTAACCCTGCCTCTGCTGCGGTGCAGAGTTCAGAGTTACGATGTTGGAGAGCTGACAGCTGCTCGTCGTTGCTCGGTGGTTCTCTCCGGGTACTCCGGCTTCCTCCACCCGTAAAACTGTCACGGTCACGATTAGCCATTGTGCATAAATATGTGACCTTAAACATCAATGAATAAATAAATAAATAAATAATAATTTAAACAAACATGAATGTGACTCCCATAAGGATGCTGTGTATCAAATATCAAAAGATTCTGAATGATCAATCTTAAAGGGAAATTCAGGCTCACATGGGGAACCCAAATATGAGCCCACAAAATTAAATGTGAACCCCCTATGGATGCTATACATAATTCCCATGGATTATCATTCAAATCATTCAAATTTTATTCTGAAAAGTTTCCTCAAACACATGACTTAAAACCACTCACTGGAACATGCACATTGAACTTATTCTGATGAGAGGTCATATGCTATATTTTAGAGACAAAACAATAAAACTAAAAGTTTTTCAAGAAATATTTTTGTTTGTCATATGCTGTTTGTATTGGATAATGGGTTATTTACCCCTTTAACTAACGAATTGTCAGTATAATATAAAAACTAAGTAGTTGACAACAAATTATTTTTAAAAAAATTTCAACCAAAACATATCGTGATTCTTCATTGGAACGACCTTGTTGAGCTCATTCCAATGAGAAGTCACATGATATAGTTTTGCTGAAATTATTTTTAAAATTTTGAAAAAACAATAATTGACATAATAAGGTTTGATATCCAGTGCATTTGGAAAAGGGTTAACTGGTTCATAGCTTGCCCTATTTGGGCTTTATTGAAAACTGAAGGTGCCACAATGAAGTTCTCATTCCTGCCAAATGGCAGTAGCACTATAGTGATCACTTGGTTCGTACATCTACCAAGATGACCCCTATCGATTTGGAGGTCAAAAGTCAAGGTTTCAGGGTGCTCTAATTTGACAATGCTTTGGCCCAAGATTATGAAACTTCACAGTTACACTCCCAAGGGGAAAGGGACATGAGTACACTACAGGAATGAACCCTGTCAGTTTGAGGGTACGAAGGTCAAGGTTACCCGAGGAGGGGGTCCAGCCTGAAAATCCATCCAAATTGGTTCCTTGACACTAACTTGACAACACTTTGGCTTAGGATCATGAAATTTCACAGATGTACAGCCAAGCAAGCCTGAAAATAAGCTGACTGTCATCTTCAAAATGAGGTCCCCAGAGGGTGAATTTGGTGATGCTACCATGCACAGCAGGGTAGCATCACAAAATTTACCCTCTGTGAACCTCAGTCTGAATCAAGGTCTCAAGCAAAACAGAAAGATGTACCTAGAGGATAAATTGGCCCACTGTATGGGATAGCAGCAGCAAATTCACCCTCTGGGGCCCCCATTTTGCAAATGACAGGTTGTTTATTTTCAGGCTTGCTGCCAAGGGGAAAGGCATGAACCCTATCATTTTTTTTTTTTTTTTTTTGGGGGGGGGGGGGGGTGGGTGGGGTGCAAAGGTCTAAAGCCAAAAGGTCTCTAACCCCCAAAACACTTTCTGGACTCTAATTTGATGTTTTGATGATAAAACTAAACAGGTAGAGAGCCGAGGAGGCAGAAATGAACTCTATTGATTTGGAGGTTCAACAGTCAAGATCACTGGGTGTTCTTACCCAAAAATGGTTTATTTATTTATTTATTTATTTATTTATTTATTTATTGGGGTTTAATGACACTTTTGTCAGCCAAGGTCACCTCATGTTGGGCAGATTTATGGGTGGAGGAAGCTGGAGTACTCGAAGAGATCCACAAAGCAATGGCGACTCCCCAATGTGCTAACTCCACACAAGCAGGGTAGCACTGGTTGAAGACAAGAGCAGAACGCCTTAGTACACAACACAATTGTTCCCCCACGTGGGCAAGTGGGATTAAGTGTCTTGCCCAAGGACACAATACGATTGCCCCAGGTGGGATTCGAACCGAGAACCTACTGGCTTGCAGCCTGCATCTCTTCCTACTGAGCCACCATGCTCCCAATGGTTTCCATAAAACTTCACTGGTATACTGCTTAGGGGAAAGGAAGGAACCCTTCTTTAAAAAACAAAGTTTTAAAAAATGGATGTCTGAATGGTGTGGCTCCCTTGAATCTAACAGGCAATATTTTAGCCTCAACAAATCACTGTGTTAACCCTTTACCCAATGTAACGGTCAAAACCGGCCTGCGCCATTCTCAAAAATCGCCAACTAATTTTCATTATTTTTAGTTTTTTGTCTCAAAAACATAGGTTATGATCCCTCGTTTGAACAAGTTCGTTCCAATGAGGGGTCATAACCCATGTTTTTGAGACAAAAAATGAAACATTTAGTTATTCAAGAATTTTTTTTTGCAAGTGTCTGCTTTTCATGTTAGGTAAAGGGTTAAGTAATATCATCTGATGAAACTCTAAATTTCTGACAAACACCTTGGAAGAGGAGCAACCACCCCTCTCCCTCCCCAAATCTCTCTCACTGACAATATGTGAAGGAAATAGACCGAAAAAAAGTTAAAATAAAATAAAAGAAAATAAACAAGATTTATTATTATACAGTTTTTATTGCTAACAAATTTCATTTATTCACACCTTTAGGCATAATAAAACAATAGCATTCAAATTTGCTTTATACATTCAAATAATATTACTATAAACAAATAATAATAATATTACTACATCCTGTTTCTCAGACATGCCTTTTGTGTGGAACAACTGTGGTTCAGCAATGTGGTATCAGAGAAAAAATGAGTGGAAATGTGAGGCATCAAGTTCAGCTTGTGGGTGGGTACCAGGTTTTGTGGATGGAGATGATCAAGGGCGCCAGAAGCATCCAAGGGCAAGGGGGATGGGATATCAAAAAGGGCACTCAACTCTGGGTATGAGTTAAGACCGGGAGTTTACAATGTGTCAAACATTTTAATATGACACTCAGTTGTATTGACATTAGGCTATTAAAAGAAAATCCTTGTTTCTCAGGCACCTCCCTCGTCATAGAAAATCTGCCTCATCGCCTTTTTTTCATTTCGAAATCTCTTCCGTGACACTATTTTGCACTTGTGGGACAAATATTTAACAAACTATATCTTGTTTGACAGAGCTCACGGAGCATGGTCAGTCCCCTACCACCCACTAAAATATATCTTGAAGGTTACTTATGATGTGAAAAAAACACTTTTGGTATAATGGTATTGATACATTAACCCTCAAATCCCCAGGCAGGCACAAACTACCAGTTTTATAAAGTTGCATTCTTCCTTGAGAACTCAACCAGTAGGCTACATTTTTCTTGGCAGTGTTTTACATCATTGTTGGCTTGGCTGTCTATACAGGCAGACAACAATGAGGTAGAACACCCTTTGGTCACCTGCAACAGTGTACATGTATATAAGGTAAAAATTATCATAACAATTAATCCAAGGCTCAAGGGCTAAAGCTATGTATTGTCATTCATAAACAATGGTGATGCCATTTGCTAACGTGTAAGCACATCAACGGGACACTTGCTTTCAACCAAAGCAAATTCTGCTTGTGCCAGGTTAAGCTGGAAAGTCTGGTACTTTCTCGCCTCTGCTCAGTGGTTCTCGCCAGATAGTCCGTCTTCCTCCACGTGTAAAAGTGTCCGACATGATATGATCCTGGCTGTTGAAAGTGTAATTAAACCCAAATACACAAACTATTAAATAGCAACAACGAAATCCTACTGTTTTATAAGGCAGTGGTGCTAAAAATATTCACTCCGCCTTTATCTCGCATATTTACACAGATACAACACAGGGATTAAGGGAAGTAAAAATTTAACTTATTCATTTACAGACACTGAAGCCCTGGGGTGCCTTATCAATTCTCCTTGTGTGAACCGTGGGCTGTGGAGCGGGGGGCTTGTTTTCTATGGTTCTGTTTACTGGTAAAACGAGCCAGAACCAATACATAGGGGAAGTTCTCTGAACTGTGCAGTATAGGTTTAAACAAATGGCTAAACTTGAATTAAAACGTGTGTTGCGATCAATATATAGTTACAGATGCCGACGATTACCCAAAACGTAAATAAATAAATCAAATCTTCAAATAACGAATCTTTTGGGATCCACTCTGTGCAATACACATTAAGATGGCTGCCATGGTGGCCATATTGGATATGTCAGAAAATTGATTATCGAAGCGAACCTTCCTCAAGTCACCGGTAATCCACGACAAGAAATAGGATCCATGGTGCATTTCATTTTCAAGTTATAGCGCGGATAGAAGAAAAATTACAAAAAGTCAAAGATGGCTGCCATGGTGGCCATATTGGATATGGCAGAAAACTGATTATCAAAAAGAACCACCCTCTAGTTACCACTGATCCATCACAAAAATAAGATCCATGATACATTTCATTTTCAAGTTACTGTGCGGACAAGCAAAAAATTACAAAGAATCCAGGATGGCTGCCAAGGCTACCATATTGGATAGGGCAGAAAACTGATTATCGAAAGGAAACGTCCGCTAGTCGCCATTAATCCACCACAAGAAATAGTATCCATGGTTATAAAGTATTGTGCGGATAAGCAAAAGTTAACAGACAGACGGATGGACAGATGGGCATGGCCATACCATAATACGGCCCGCCCCAGAGAGTGGCCGTATAAAAAATGCTGTTCAGACTATATTTATCACAAAACCACCATCAAACAGCTCATTACGGAAAATATCGTTCACAATACGTCTAATACGGGAATGAAGTCAGAAGTCGACGTCGTTACGTTATGGGTTGGTTTCGGACGTAGAATTGAATTAATCTCTTATATTTCATTAACTGCTCACCTAATACACAAAGCAGACGGCAATTGGAAAGAAAACAACATTTTCTAAATAACTAAACATTTTCATTTTTTGCCTTGGAAACTTAGTTTATGACCCTATTATTGGAACGAACTTTGGCGATTTTGGTGAATGGCGCTGGCCAGTTTAGTCGTTACATTAGGTAAAAGGTAAAATTACAAATTATGCGATAAAAAGAATCTCAAATTCATCACGACTTGACATGAAATTTCTGAACCTTGTTCAGTAAAATCTATCTGAGCCTCGGTAAACATCGGCTCAGGTCGATTTTAATGCAATTTGTACATAACTTTCATATGAAATCCCGTCTCATGAGAGATCCTCGGTTTCTCATTTTTTAACTTGTTGAGCATGTTCCAAACATTTTATCGCTTCAATGCTTATGTTTCCGTAGTCTATTCCGGATTAAATGGAATAGTGTGACATGTGCATTGAAGATACAGAATAGTAATCGCGAGGAAACAGCAAATTGCACTTTAAATGTAAACCAGAATGGAATTTGAGGAAGTGGCGCTCGCAATTTTGTTGATGATGTTGTCAATGACAACATTAGATGTTGTTTTTGCTCATCGCAGTGCCGCATCTGTATAAAACAGCATACCTCTCCTATGGATAGGTAGGTCAATTTGACCAGATTAAAAAGAAACAAAAAATTTACAAAGAAACGCTGGACAGAGCACTTGAGTTTTATTATTATTTCGACTCCCATTTGTTCAGGGGCATAGCCAGGATTCTATAATTGAGGGGGAGGGGGATAGCCATTTCTAGCCATTTTTTTTTGTGGGGGCGGGGGCATACCATAATATTTGTAATGTTGTGGGGTTTCGGGGTCCTTGTCTAGTCCAAGCTAGCACCCTCCCCGTCGTTACCCCTCCTCCCACTTCCCTTCATGGAAGTGGGAGGAGGGGGGTAACGGCAGGAGGCCCAGTTAGTACAAGGACCTGGGAAGAGGCGGGTGACGACCAGAGGGGCCTAGTTTTTTGAACAAGGCCTTCGAGAAAATTTTGCAAAATTTAGTACTCCAAGATCGAATATGTGGCAATTGTAGCCTGTGTATCCCTATATTGGAGAGCATTTGGGTCAATATTTTCTTTTTATTTAGGTGGGGGGATGCTAAACGGGAGATTGGGGACAGGTTCTCGCCATTGTGTCCATTCAACTCTGCACGTTGACGTTATTTGAACGACAATTTAAAAAAAAAAATCCGTATTTGGTGTCCACTATTTGTTGGTTATGAGTATACTGAGAACCAGCAAAGCCTGTCTGTGCACTCTCACCACAGAGTTCCCGTGAACAAGAAGGTCATGAATGCACCGCCGCGTTGTTAAGGTTCAGTAACAATATCCGATCTCACCAGGGAGAAGGTGGGGGAGGCAAACCCACACAGCTTGGCTGGAGCGTTAAAATGGGACGGGGTGTGGTCACACCCCTCAAATTTCCAACTGGTGGGGGCGGGTGGAGAAAGATTTCTAGATCTTCAGTTTTCAGAATTTTTGCGGCTGTAGGATTTGAGCCTTGTAACCAAGTTGATTGTACCCCCCCCCCCCCCCCCCCCCCCCCCCTCAACGTTCATCATTTTAGGATTTCACATCCAGATGTAATGTTCTGTCACAATAATCAGGGTTTCGGGTCAAGAGGATATAAATGAGTCAGTTATGAGCGGTCAAGAGTGGGCGCTTCACAAAAAAATTAATTCCAGGGTTAAAAAAAATCATTTATTCAATTTTGGGGTGGGTCAACGGCCCTGTTGTTTAACTGAATTAACTCCGTAGTTCTTTCTCTTTATTTTCATCAAATATTTGTGGGTATGCTATGTTTAAATATTTTGCCGAATTCCATGTACCTAATATATTTGTTATTGTATTGATCTCAAACGTTTTGGAGAATACAACGAACAGGGAAATATTTTCCACTATTTGTTGATAATTACGCATGTCAAGAATAAAAGGTAAACCATCTAAACCTGCTCGCGAGGTGGTTTACTCAGAATGATTCGGAATGATATTCCAAAATGACGGTTTGCAAAGAAAACAACCAGATTAGTAATCCGAGTTGTCTGCGCATGCCCGGTATAAACCATGTATTCTGGAATGGACTACGGAAACATGAGCAATGAAGTGATGAGGGTCGTAGTGGGTGATCATGTCTCGTCGAGGAGGGTCAGATTGCCGCATCAAACTCGCTGCCTGCGGCAGCTCTTTTGATACGATAATCTGACCCTCGTCAACGAGACATGATACTACAATCCATATCATTTCACTGAAACGATAATATGTATAGATCACATGATGTTGACTGGAAGAGAAAAATTAAACTTTTGAGTTATCTTTGAAAAGATACGATGCTGTTGTCTGCTACTTACGATACTTAACCCTTGACCTAACGTAACGACCAAAACCGGCCAGCGCTATTCTCAAAAATCGCCAATTAATTTTCATTATTTTTTCATTATTTGTCTCAAAAGCGTTGGTTACGTCCCCTCGTTGGAACGAACTCGTTCCAGCGAGGGGTCATAACCTATGTTTTTGGGACAAAAAATTAAAACAATTAGTTAATCAAGAATGTTTTTGCTAGTGTCGTCTGCTTTTCATGTTAGGTAAAGGATTTAACAGCCGTTTCATTCAATCTGGTATTCAGTAACTTGAGTAAAGAAATAATTTGGGGAATTCGACCAGAAGACGACATCTTGAACAAACAATCAACTGATGAACAGTTCAAAATCAACATTATTATCAAACCTTCCTAAAACTGCAAAACTTTTCGCCTATTTTCTGAAAACAGTACTGTGAAACAATGTAGATGCAGGCGGAGCAAGAAGGGTGACCGCTGATTTGGTAAGAAATTCCGTTGATTTCTTTTTCACCGACAAGATGTTATATTCACGCTAAAAATAAATAAAAGTGCCAAATGTCAATCAGCCTACAGAGGATATAGTCGTTTTAGATACCCATTTTGAAACATTTTTTTTGAGTGATACACCATATTTTCTATAAAAAATTTCACCATCCTTTCTGACAGAAATCACTGAGACCAAAGCATCTTCGCTTGCCCTCGTGAGGCTCATGACGATTTTTCGCGTTTCTGGCAAAAATTTAAAGGTCCCAGCTACACGAGAATACGCGATCTATGACATTGTTTTACGATGATCCCATCTAGGAACACACAGTAAAGCTGTTTATGCCTTTACTATTAGTACTGCTTACTATTACTACCAAGTGCCACCCCCCCCCCCCTCCCCCCACCCACACTTTTTTCGCCGAGTATGTTCGTTAGAAGCGATCTGTAAGTCTCTTTCACCAATTAACAACACTTGTTTGGAGTAATCCTTGTAATAAAGTTACAAATTATGGCAAACTTTAATTATTTTTCAGCTTAGTATGATCTTGTTTGACATGCTTAATCGTCAGATACCCAATTTTGTTTATCGGGGCTCCCGGGGACGTTCTCGATCTAGATTTTGAAACTTTCTGCCCACGATGACGCAGTGTTTTTTGCGTTAAAATTATACTGAAATGCAATGATAATTGAGTGTTTTTGGGGTCTAATTTATAAAACTTTTCTTCCATTGTTCGCTCCCTGGAGCTTGGCTCTCCAAACCGGCATTTTGTTGCCCCCCCCCCCCCCCACACTTTGAATTAGGCCCCGGCGTCCCTGGCTACTATTACACGCTACCACACCTGCTGTTACAACTACCATCACTTCTGCTACTACTGCCAATATTACTTATGATTTTGTTACTATTACTAATAGAGTTTTACTGCTACTACTACTACTACATCTACTACTTCTATTGCTACTGTAAATGTAACTGAAGATTATCATGAATACTAATCCTGAAACTATGAATACTATTAATATAAATACTACTACACAATACTACTGTTACTGCTGCTGTTACTACTACTACTACTGCTTTACTTTTACTATTATCGCTGCCAGCTGCTGCAATTACCTCGATTACAACTAATGCTCCTGCTACTACATACTACCAATATTAGTACTCACTACCACTACTACTGTTGCCGTTACTACTGCTACTACTACTTCTATTTACACAACAACTACTATAGGCCTACTGCTACTACCTTAAAACTGCACTAGGGCAGCTACTACAATCCTACTCCTATATGCTATTATACCACTACTGCTACGTACGACCGCTACAGCAGCTGTTGCTACTACTACTACTTTTGTGCTACTACTGGTATTATAACTACTACTACTATTAATACTGCTTACTACTACTACGTATCTATTTAAGCAACTACTACTAACTGCACTACTGCTGATTTGCTACTGCTGAGGTTCCTGCTACCGCTGTTCAAACTGCTACTGTTGTTACTACTACTACTGCTAATCCTATGATTATTTACACCACTACAAGCGCTGCTTGCTACTGTTGTTGTTGTTACTATTACTACTACCACTACCGATACTGATGCTGCTACTACTGCTGCTGTTGTTGTTACTCACTACCACTACCACTGCTGCCGTTACTACTGCCTACTACTACTCATATTTACACAACTACTATAGGCCTACTGCTGCTACTTAAAACTGCACTAGT